>CATIWK010001189.1:0-21533 GCA_949634005.1 Mallotus japonicus | reverse complement strand
CGGTCTGAAAAATAAAAAAAATACACATTTGGGATTCGAACCTATAACCAAATATAAGAAGAAGAAGACACCTTCCACCAAGCTACACATGAACTTTTGACATATTTTTAACGCCATATATATATATATACACACTCAAGTAAATGGGCTGATTCAATGAACAGTGATTTTGCCACGTGTCGAGCAACGATTGGACAAAACTTGATGAATAGTAAAAATTTTATATGTTCTTCGTAAAAACGCAGAAACCATGAAAAAATCACAAACTTCTCGTAAAAACTCTTGAGTAATATACTAAAACAAAGCTAATAAATTATATAAATATACTCTCCTTAACCTCCTGATGAAGTGGCTAGAAGAAGAGCGAATTCAGAGCAAAAAAAATACTTACATGAATAGTATGAATAGTGTCAAGTGACACTATTCATTATCGTCCAGAAAAGAGTTTACACAGATTTATACAATTAAAAACTAATAATTATATTCAAATATTCATAAAATCATACTGAAGATTAATAAAATGAAATAATTATAAGTTAAAAGATATTAAAATCTTACTGTTTTAAATGGTTTGAAGCTCCTAACTGTGGCCCTCAGAATTGTTTCAAAGTTACAGATTGAGTCTCAACTTCACATAGTCAATCTCCTTCCTCTCTGTCTCAAAAATATTCTCTCGTTTTTTTTACAGAGCCTTTCTTCCCTTTTTTTTTTCCTCCTCTCTTCCTTTTTTTTAATGCCCTCTGCCTTTTATTTTTTTCTTCTTTTCTTTTCCCGTCAATCCCTCCTCATTTTCCTCCTCATTTCTCTCCGGTTTTTTCTCCCAAAAAAAATCAAAAGTCTCCGCTCTCTTTTTTTTTTTCAAAAAGACAGATCAATAGCTAGCATTAATTGTCTGTAATTTTTTTTTTTTGCTTTTGGGCTTTTGGCCCATTAAGAGAAAAAAGACTGGGCTTTGCCTATTAAGCTCACTTTGCTTGAATTTTCATCATTGGGTCTTCGTTGCGGGCCAAACAAACCGAGAGCCCATAGTTTGCCCCTATTACGGGCTAATCAAACCGGGTGTCTACAATTAAAAAATTAGTCGTTTAAATATATTTATCTTGATAAAGCCAAAAAAAAAAAGAAAAAAAAAAGCTCTAGAAGTCCTCTCAAAGAAGAAGCTGATTATTTTGATAAATGTATATTTTTTTCAATTTATCATGATTTACACAAGAAGAAAAGGTATTATTGTTTTATGGTAGAAAAAGCAAATTTAAATCATTGTCATGGATAATTTGGTCATTTTCTGTATATAACCTGCTGTAAACACTTCATTGTTATTTTTTTACAAGTTACAACACTTAATTGTTATAAAAAATAGTTTAAACATTAAATTGTTAAATTTTGAAAAGTTCAGACACTGAAAATGTCTTTATCCCTTTTCAAATCAAATCTCTAATCTATCTTTTCTTTCGGTTTAAGCATTTTTCATCATTTTAAGTTTACACAAGTCCTAATTGGTGAAGAAAACACTCTCCAATATAAAATAAAGGTCGTCTTCTGGCTATTGGGCCTCTATTTACATGCAGAGTTTCTCATTCTTATGGAATCTTTTATTTGATACATGCCACTTAGTTGACACTGAATTCAACTGAACTTAATTTATCCCTTATCCCGAAACTACCAAGATTAGCTTCACAGATTCTCTTTCAACATAATATGTGCAGAATAGTACTTATTTTGCCTTGTATATTTTCTTTTGCTATTGTTATCAATACTGGTTTCTTTAGTGCATTCACAAATATTTCCAAGTTTCTAATTTCAATTATCTTAAGTGGGAAGGTCAGAATCCAAGTTTATTTTATCAATGAAAATCCTTCATTCTCAAATTGAGAAACTAAATGGTTAAAGCATAATCAATGGGTATATGATTTCAATTGTTACACCATTAATTGCATCCAACAATGGCAGTATGATCTTCATTTTTTTTTTTGCTAATGTTATTTACGATGGTAAAAACCAAGGATTTCATCAGTGTGGGGATAATAGTACTTGGTGCATTTATTGCTGGAGCTCGAGACTTGTCATTTGATGCCTATGGCTATGCTACTGTCTTCATAGCAAACATCTGCACAGCAGTATATCTTGCTTCAATTTCTCGAATCGGTAGCATCTTAGTCCTATCACATTTTATTTCTAACCTATCACTGCAAGGTCCAAAAATTTTATTTAGTTCACAATACATTCTCAACTGTTTCAGGTAAATCCAGTGGCCTCAATAGCTTTGGTCTTATGTGGTGCAATGGTGAGATAAGAGGACCAAACAAGATTTATGTAGTTCAGGTTCTTTTTTTTTTTTTTCCAGTTTGATAAACTGGACTAACTTGAAATCCATGCATAATTTGTAGGAATAATATGTGCACCAATTTTGCTTGTTTGGACGACAATCAGAGGAGACCTGGAAGCAACAATGAACTTCCCTTTTATAATGTGGCCGGGATTCCAGGTGCTTTAATATCACAAAATAAACTGTATTCTTAAAAGCTTCAAAGTTCAGCTTCGTAATCTGTTTGTAAAATGCCCATTTTACTGGCTTCCAATCTCCTCTTGCCACTCACTTTCGCTGCAAGCAATTAAAGAAATAGAGGGCTGTGTTAGTTAATGTCCTTTTCTCTGAATGTATGTTTCTGCATTTATTGAGTCATTATTTTTTCTACGTTCTTTATCCTGCCTATTCATGCCCGCTTTTTTTATTCTTCTGCTAAGAAAAGGCATCATAATTGCCAGTCATTGGTCCTTACTGCCAATCTTTACTGCTGCAAAGAATACCACAATAGCTGATCTAGAGCAGTGCTGATCTTGCCAATTCTTTTGTGAGCATCAACCATCTCTTTCCAATGTCATGAACAGTTCACTTTTCTAAAATGGCATGCTATTATCATTTTAGTAGAATCTTTAGGTGTAGTTGTAACCCAATTCATGCTTGCTAATGTGTAGTTTATCTCAATCTTAAGGAGTGTGTAGCTAGCAAACATAATAAAAATCTGTCCCAGATGGGACACCCTAGTTTTAGAAGTTTGAGGTTTCTTTCAAGAAAGCTTAGCTTCAAATGCTAATGGATCTTTTGGTGGCGGGTGGACCTTTGTTGTGTGGTTCATTTGATGTACTAAACAGTATGGTTGAACTCTTTAGAAAAGAGACTTGAGATTCTTCATCTTGGTGCACTTGATCATTAAACTAAAAGTTTTTTTGCTAGTAAATTATGTTTTGCTTCATCCAAACTTTACTACTGAGATTGCATTATAACCTTGATGCTAGCTTTCTGGAACTTATAACGAAAACAAAGTGAAAGTCATAAATATTTCCCCCACCAGCGAGCTGTAAACTATTGCTAAAATCTTGGCATCTAATATATTTAGCACAAATATATATGTATACCATTGATACTACTAGCTAGCGAAAGATTCACATATCCAGTCTAAAACTGCTAGATTTTTATGTTTTGCAGGTTGTGATGCTTCTATCATGTGTCATGGCTTTCTTCATAAATTATTTTGTGTTTTTGAATACAACACTGAATTCAGCCCTTACACAGACAATATGCGGGAATCTGAAGGTGAGTATTGCCTGGCTTTGTCCCTGTATATATATTCCTTCAAACATGTTACCACAAATTCTACGTCAAACAAACCTACAATCTCTGATGTGGTTTTGTTCATATGATAACTCAACTGTTTGATCAATATTTTTGTCAAAATGACGGCCAAAATTGCTGCTAAAATATCTGCATTGAGCTGTTCTTTAATTGGGTCAGAAGTATACAGTGTGATGCAGCATGCATAAACCCAATTTCTGAATTTTCCTATTTCCTTTGATTTTTCTGTTGTAGGATCTTTTCATCATTGGACTTGGATGGCTAATATTTGGCGGGCTCCCATTTGACCTAGTGAGCATCATAAAACTCCTTTTGGTCTTAACTATTCTGTTACTGTTTGTACTTCAAACTCATGTCAGCACATAATGTGAATTTGACTATTTGTTTGCAGTTGAATATTGTTGGCCAGTCTCTTGGTTTCTTTGGATCCTGTTTGTATGCCTACTGTAGAATCAAAGGAAAATAAATGCAAAAAAAAAAAAAAGCTGCTGCTGTGTATGCTGGAGGTAGATTACACAAATGGCTGATCAACAATTCCTTCATCAGCTGACAAGTGTTGGTTTTGACAGTAACATAATTAGAGATGAGGTTGAGATCATTTTTCCTTGTACTAGTCAAGCTGCTTTTCATATTATGAGAAGAAGGGTTTTTTGGCCCTTCAAGTGTTCTTATGACACAGTAGAGTGATGGACTTGAGTGTTCTTATGACACAGTAGAGTGATGGACTTGAATCAGTCATTTGTTTATTTATTTGTTGCTTATCTAGTCTTGAGAAATTAATAAAGATTTCAGCTATAGAAAAAAAAATAACATATCTATGCTTTCAGAAGTAGCAGAAGTTTGGTTTCAGCATGAACTCCGTCAGGTTTTACGGATGCATAAGAGTAAGATGAGAATAGACAGAACATTCTTTCATGTGCTCACAAATGTAAGACTGTTCAAACTTCTGCGGACCCATCTATAAAAAAGGCCTGGTCACTGTCGTACTCAAGTATGTACAAATTCTGACAGAGATATAAGAAGCTTTCATTATGCAAACCTGATCCTGCACACAATAATGTGAAAAAATTTCAGTTGGGTAGGTTATGTCTCTGAATGGGATGTTTCAGGTGGGATCATGTCACCCTCGAAGGTGAAAAAAAACCAAAAAAGAAAAGGAAGGGTAAGCATCTTTTGAGTACCCATTTTTTTCTGGTTCAATCTCTCTTTTATATATCTACTTGCTTCCTTGAAAATATGTTGGGAGGTTCTAGGAGAATAAACTGCCTGCTTGTGTGGACAAAGAAAAGTCACATAGACGAAGCATAATAGTCGGGGATTTAAAAAAAAGAAAACAAAGAAAAGAGGTGTAGCAACTCGAGTTCGTAGAGAAGGTGGTGTCTTTCTTGTCTCCACAAGCTGACAAGTGAACTTGGCCTAACTGCTATGCATGATTGAAACATACCCATCATCTACATTTCAAAATCTTAAAGTTTACTTAAATATTCTTGCATTCTTGATCCGCATTTCATGCTAAAACTCTGTGTATTTTCCTGCTTCGAGTGAGTGATTTTAAGATAATGTACCAACCAATCCACTAAAAACTGATATGGTGCTTTTCGTCCCAATTCAAATCCAAGTTGTTGTAAAAGAAGTCAATTGGATACATAATATTTTTTTTTTCTGGTGCTTGAAGTTTTTCAATTCTTTAATTTTGTTACTTAAAAAATTTTAAACCAATTAATTTACTCCATTATTAGAGTACTATTAGCTGAATTATATTAGAAATAAAATCCTCCATCATCAACGAAATCAAGAAACACATGCTCTAGGCAAGGACAAAGGAAATATATATATATATATATATATATAAAGTATGTTTGCTTTCTTGATTAAGAAAAGACCAACATGGTCCATGAAAGCTTTGACAAAATCTTAGTAAGAATAGAACATGGGTGTCTCTTTGTCCACATCTTCCTTTAATCAAGAACTCCAACTCATGCAAAGGCCAACAAGAAATTTGACCCATGATAATTTTACACTTTCCATTTTGTTGCTTGAAACTATTCATGAAGCTATAGGTGCATGGGGTACTAATTAATATTCATTCCATCAAAAAAAAAAAAATCCACTATTCCCTCTTTTTGTG
Organism: Mallotus japonicus; assembly: GCA_949634005.1. Taxonomy (NCBI): domain Eukaryota; kingdom Viridiplantae; phylum Streptophyta; class Magnoliopsida; order Malpighiales; family Euphorbiaceae; genus Mallotus; species Mallotus japonicus. The sequence continues at coordinate 15,771 of CATIWK010001189.1, read as the reverse complement.
CAATAGCACATGTTTCTTCTTCTCACATGGGCCTTCCTTTCAACTTATATGCATTCTTATTAGCTTGAAATATTTCTATTTACACACAAAATATTGCACTTAATAGCTAAATAAATGATACATCTTATTAAGGGTTTTTGCTACGTATTTATACAAAAAAAATTAGAACTGTCAAATTAATTTTTATTTAATTATAATCATTGATTATCTTGTGTATCAATACTTATATTATGCATTAATGGTTATGATTAATTAAATATTAATTTGATGGTTATAATTTTATTTGTATAAATACACATATTTATACCGAAAATGATTACATGTTATAAATTTACCTATTTACACGTAAATAAACAAGAATTTTCTAAGTAGCTATATCCGGAGACATCATTTTCATCGCACACACCCACACACTTAAAAAAGCCAGAATTATGGCACATAGCTTTTGACCTCATGGATCGCTATACATAGTCTAAGAAAAGAAAGGGAGAAGAAGAGAAGTGATCCCTAGGATCTGGTGATGAAAAAAAAGCGAAAGAAAGAAAGAAAGAATATATTGATAAAAATGCGAATGGATTAAGGCGTGGGAGAATCTGTATGTGTGTAGTGGCACGCGAACTTATCGCCCTAAATCATGAGCATTGAAAGAGAAAAGAAGAGTTTAAAGCATAAAAGTCTCTTTTAATAAAAACACACACAAAAATAAATAAATGAATGAACATTAATAAAGGGTCTTTTACACTTCCCAAAATCTTCGAAGAAAGAAGAAGAAAAGGGTCCCCTTAAAAAAAATTATACTAAAAGAAAGGCAAAACCCAAGAAGAGTGTCTCCTAGTGCTGGCCCAAGGCAAGGCTCCTTTAGCGCCGGTGTCTCCGCTTTGTGGGTGTTGGTTCATATCTTTTGCCTTGCTATTTGCTAAGTGTGCTATAGTTTAATTAATTAAAATTAATAATTAATAATTAATAGTAATAAAATTTACTTCATGTGTTTGTGTGTTGATGAATCAACTTTGTACGTACTCTTCCAAACCCAAACCGAAATCGAAACTTCTTATTTCTAGACAAATCCTTTTGCTGACATTCTGCACTTCTGTTTCCAAGATTCTCCTTTCTTTCTTACTTTATTTCTTCTGCCTTATACTTAGAAATGCTTATTATTATTTTTTAAATAATGGTTATTTAAAATTCACTAAATTTTATCTAATTTGGTTTTATTTGAATAAAATTATAAAGATAACAAAAGCTTTCAAACAATTAAATTAACGAAATTGCATTAATTTTAATATTATTAATAATAAAATTAATTTTTATATAATTTTAAAAAAAAATGTTTTCAGCATTTGAATTATCTTATTTTGAGGTTAATAAAAAAATTATTAGCTTACTTAGATACACATAATATTAATGTTGTGTTTGTGTGTAGGTTTGGATTTGAGTGCCTTTAGTTCTTACATATGGATGATTATTTTTTTTTGTGTCAATTGGTAGAGTTCAAATGATTTAATTCTCCATCATAAGTTATGAGAGTAGGGGGATGAGGATTTAAATCCTCCTATCTACAGTTAAGTGTTCACATCTTTTGTCATTTACACTACTTATGGAGGACAGATCATTATTCTTCTTGATGGGTAGCTTCTTAAAATTATGCAACTTTTTTAAAATAGGAAAATCATACGATCTAAATATTGATGAACTACATAATAAGGGACAACCATCCCCTTTTAAATCGATAATGACAGAATTCGAATCCTACCTTTCAAAATTATGCATTTTTTAGACCAACATAAACGACTAGTACTTTTTATAGAAAGAATACTATTTTACTACATACATGCAAGGAAGATTAGATATTGTATAATCAAATTTAAATAAGCATTATAATATAAATATATGTAATGAGTTCGTTCAATTAATTAAGGTGGACAACTATATATATTAAAATGGACACGTTAGTATCATAAGGTAGAAAAGTTGATTAATTAATTCTGTAAACATAATATTATTAATTTATATACAAAAGGGTACATATATATAAGCCAACTATCTTATTCTCTTTTTAGGATGTATGTAGATGTGTATAGCGTAATAATATTAATTAATTTTTTTTTTTTTTGACCGAAATATTAATTAAGTTTTAGTACTTTAATAATCAAATGTAAGCATGATTTAAAAGGTGGGGCTGTTTAAAATAATAATAATTATTATTATGTTACAAAAGAAGAGGGTACAATGAAAAGGAGAATAGTAATTGTTTTAATTTGGAGGGGTTTTTGGTTTTTTTTGGGTAGAAGAATATTTCAGGTGCATGCGCTTGATTTTTATTTGAGTACAAACTAAGCATGACAAACCCTAAAAGAAAGTTGCTCCCTTTGACATCATTCCACTCACCTTCTCAATTCACCCTCCCCATCCCGAGGCAAAATCCTACCATTATACATTCTCTGCCTCTTGCAACCCTCTCTTCTCCACACATTCTCCAATCTTCTCTTCTTCTTCTTGCTAGCTCTCTCCATCTATTGCTCTATTTAGAGTTCATCACCTGCTGCATGATGATAAGTACTCTATAGCTAGTTTTCTTATATGTTTTCTATATGCTTTCTTTAAGCAAGAGTTTTAGTATACAAATTCTATTTCTTTCTTCGATTTCTTCAGAACCCAATACAGTTTGTCATGCAGATTTTCTATCTTTGAACTTGGTTGGCTTTCTTCACTATTTTTTAACTCTTTTTTTAATTGTTGTTTACGTTTATATCCCATGTCATATAGATTGATCGAGCTATATATATATATATATATAGCTAGAGATATGTATTGACGTTTGATGTTGATGTGGGTGGTGTCAAAGGAAAAAGAAAAAGTGTTAATTGATACTAATCGACTCAGTTCATGGAACAGAAAATAATGATTTCAAGATCCTCCCCACTTCATTGCAACCACCAACAAGACCATCACACCTTCCACCAATAAAATTAACCATTTCTTTTTGCATACAAAATACGATAGCATTATTGTTCCTTTTAATTGATAATGCAAAAATGGGACCATATCTACAATTTCTTTATTCAAAGTACATTACACTTTTTTTTTTTTGCCCTTTAATTTAGTTGGCAAGCAATTGCTTTGTGGGTGTACCAATCCAATAAACCCTGCAAATTCTAAAAGCTAAAACCTGTGCAAACTTAGCTATAGCCCTTCATCAACCTATATGTCAATTATCTGGTTCCATATTCATATATTCATAATCATGATGTATATATATGTATTATCATTACTATAGTATTGCCCTTTTCTTAGAGATCAAGGAGACAGTTTTGCTGTATGATAGGGAAGCAAAAAAAAAGCGATGTTGGTGAGGTTCAATCTGAAGACGGATTTACACATTCTGTTGTAAAAGACGATCTCTGATTGAGCCGCGCCAATATCACTTTTTATTATTCTTATCTATTGCTTTCCCTTTAATATATATATATAGGTGTAGTATGAATATGGGTATAGAAATCATTCAGCTCCTATTGAACATATATATATATATATAGCAAAGCTGCAACAGTTCTACTAGGAGACAAGGTATGCAACTCTGCTCCTACTCTTTCTGTTATCAATATACATTGAGTTTAAGGTTCTTAAGTGCTAATTGGTTGGAAGTAACTATTCTATATTTATATATATGGCCGAGAAATTATATTTTGGAGCTACATACACAAGCCTGAATGTCAACACATATTCATTTTATTTCGTATTTTGAGTTATTTAGATACATAAGTATATAATTGTGGAATGCTATTATAATCGGTAGATATAGATTCATCCACATAAACCCTACATGTTTTAATTAATCATCATTTGATGTATGCATAATTTCCAAGAGATACGTAAATTACATGTATTGATAGATTTATTCTTTTTTGTTTTTGATTTATAGGGGTTAAATGACTTAAATACCGATAAATTTCATAATAATGATGACAAGACTTAAATCCTGCATCTTGAGGATGTTTTTTGAGAAGAAGTTGCAGTTAAACCACTTCCTTACTGGCTATATTTGATCGATTTGAAGCAGGCGAGGCATTACTGTACGTAGAATTAATGGCTTTATAGGCTTATAATCATGAAACTGAAGAAGCAATGGCCTTCAACTACTCCTCCATGCGCATGAAGGTGTTTTTTTTTTCAACCCTTCTCATTTTTAATATTGGTTTATTTTACTCGTTTCAAAAAAAATATTGGTTTATTTTACTATGAAAACGATTATTTTTTTTTTTTTGAAATCCAAAGAGAATGTATTAATTAGTAACATCTGAAGACAAAACATCAATAAGGAAGGGAGGGATAGCATCCCATTCCTTTGCACTAGACAAAGAATACGCAGCTCTAGCTAACTTATGAGCAGCAGTATTCGCTGAGCGCCTAATAAACTGACATTGCAAACTAGCAAAATGTGACAAATAAGTTTTACAATCCTCAATAATAAGGTCAAACAGAGAGCAGTTATTTTGAGAATCATAAAGACTATGGACAACTTGTTGTGCATCAGATTCAACAATCAAATTATCCCACGTTTTGGCTTTAAGCCAGCTCAATACTTCTCTTAAGGTGAGTGCTTCTGCTTCCTTAGGTGAATAAACAGCCGTCCAACACTTTGAGTACGCAGTAACAAAAGAACCTTCAGAATCGCGAATCACAGATCTCATTCCTGTCAACCCTCTTTCCGGAAAAGTGGCTGCATCTATATTGACCTTTAGATAACCCTCATCTGGTTTAGTCCAGGCTATATCACCACCACTTTGTCTTCCATCAAAACGATTATTAAATTAATAGAACAAAGTACAATATTTTACACATTGCACATAAAGACCCTTCATATGGCTAAAAGTTATGGAGAAAAGATATGTAAGTGCATGATTTTTGCAATATAAGGTGATTGGAAATGCACTTTGCTGGATGCCAATTAATGAAGCTTCTAAATATATATAAAGAGAGAATTTGCATTATATCCAATAGTACCGAAGTACCACTATTGTTAGCATCACTTTTCTTTTTCTTTATTTTCTTTTATCACACGTACAATAGAGAAGAGAATACCAACTAGAGATCTCATGAATGTTGTATCTGTAATTTTGGCCTTCAGGCTAAACGTCCGCAGACCACTTTTCTTTTCTTTCATGCTTTAGCCATCTTACCATTAATTTTTTTCTTTCATTTTCTGTTGACTTATTCCTCTTCCCTTCTTTTTCATTTTCCCTTTATTTACCTAATGCATCTTTACATATATATTTTTTTAATAAATTTCGGTTAAAGTTGAAGTTTTATAATCAGATTATTTTAATATTATCGAATTAAAATTTATTGGTTTGGCACTTGGTAATCAAATACTTGTTCAGATTTTTGATAACCATATATATAGCGCTAATTAAATTTTTATTCAGATTGAATCATACCGTATAATATTTTTGGTTAATGATGATTCTTCTCTGATTTTAATAATTTTTCTTGAAAGTTTAAGTAATAGAAAGGTAAACTTTTTCACCTACCTAGCCACTTGGTAATCAAATACTTGTTCTTTTGTCGAAACTATCTTTTTTATATCTTTGATAATTGGGTTTTGTTAGAAATGACGTGCACATTAACTAACAATTGTAGTATATGTCCTCACTTGAAAAGCCTTTTTAAAAAAAAAAACTTATGTAAAGATGACATATTCTAATTACTACACACGCATAAGCATAATTTCTGGAAAAAACAACCTTATAAAGCATGCATGGTTTTGTCGGAAAAGCTTAATTTTGATATTATTGTGCCAAGCAAATCAATATTGTTGTAATATCGTTGTGTTAAGTAAATCCCCATATGCAATGCTATGGTGACTGTGAGGCGGCCTTGCTATTGAGCTTTTTGTCAAAAGATGGATACTTGTAAGTCTAAATTTCTTACTTAAGAAGAGCCCTTTCTCATAACATTTATTATGCAGTGAATGAGTAGTTAAATAATGTCTCATCTTTAAAGGCATTTTAAGGTGCAAGATTCAAATTTTGTTGTCCTCAATTTAAAAGAGGAAGGCTGCTCGCATTATACAGTCTGATGCCTAGATCATATGATTTTCTATTAACCACAAAAGTTAGTACATTTATTCTCATAGTGAATTTCAAATTTCATAACTTCTTTATGCTTAAATGCTTGTAGCATCAAAAATTAAAATAAGACTGTCAAATTGATAGCATATATATCTTAATTGTTTTGCCGGTTGAATTTCTTAATGGACTAACTATTAAGCAGAACAAAAAGAGTTTAGATGATTGACTAGCTAGTTACATATCATAAATCTTCAATTAGAATTTTATGAAAAAAATAATGTGTGTTTATTAATCATTCTCGTTAATATTTTGACATTAATTAATTATCACTTTGAAAAATTAAAAGAAAAAAAAAATCAATGAACCAAGATGGATCCTTTGGGATCCTTCCTTTCTTCAAACGAAATAGAGACACACATATATATATCCACACTATTAAATTCAGCCCAAAACTTTAAATTTTTTTATATGTTTATTGATTCCTAATGTAAATATTATTACATTTTAGTTTATTGACCCCTCAAAATCGATTATTTATAAAAATTTTCAACTTTTAATTAACTTTGATCTCCAAATAAAATTTACTAGTTGATTGAGTTTGGAGCATAGAATGCCAAGTAGAACTAGCACAAAACAACCCTCCTTTCACTGCTTTCTGGATGTTTATTGTTTTTGGTTCCAATTATACAAAAAACTTTTTTTTTTTTTTTTGGGTATTTCACATCTTTTTCCTCAAATGCTTGCCAAATAATAGTACATCAGGGCTACGCTGTCACAGCCCCTCCAATAACTAACTTCTTCATATCGATTAAAAAAAGTTGCAAAAAGGGCTTATATGAGTTCCTCACTTTGATAAGGCTGTGAATATCATTCTTTCAAAAAACTCATTTGTTGGTTTGGTTACATTTATATATATGGTGTATGTAATGTGCATGTCCTACTTGTTATTAATTAATTTCAATTGAAATTTTAATGACAGGGATTGTTTCGATTGTAGCAAAAGAGACAAATTTAAGCTAAAAGAATTTATACAGTAACATATGATTTTACCTTTTCTTTCTTTCAAAATTGCCAATGAAGTTCATCTTGAATTCTTGATCACACTGAAGACATACAACTTATATTGGGACTGTCTATTAGAATATATATATATATATATATGAACTTGGTATATATAAATCTATTTTTCATGTGATAGTATATAAATTAATTAATTTTTTAATTTAAATTAAAGATTTGAAGAAATACTACCCATTGTAGTTCACAAATTAAAAGAGAATTATAATTTTAGATTACATTATTTGGTCATCATTATATATGGCCTCAATTAATTTAAAAATAAAGTTTTATTTTATTTTATTATTTTTTTTGTGTGTGAACCGCTGATATCTAAATCTACTGAATTCTAACTAATTCAGTTAAATTCAGATAAGACCACAAGGGCGGTAAATATCTTCCAACAACTATTTAAACTGACTGCATATATAATTCAAACCGTTACTTAAATGAGATTAGCCTCTGACAACTTATTCCAATAGGTCTTTGATAATTTAAAATTAAAGTTTAGTTGAACTGATTCAATCAATATATTGTTAATGAAAAATGAAATAAAATAAGTCAAGGTCGAATATTCAGAAAAAGAGAAATCAAATTACCAAATTTTGAAGAAAAGCTCTCACTTCTGTTATCAAGCTAGAGCCAGTTTTTAGCTGTTACTTGTTACTTGTTGCCATTTGAAATGGTTGAAAGAAAAAAAAAAAAAAAAAACAAAAATGGTCTCAAATATATTTTCTACGGTTCATCAGTTTTTTAAATTATGTTCTTGTGAATGACCATAAATAACTACATATCTTCATTATTTTCCGCCAAGACAACCACCAAAAACAGAAAGTCTCTTTCTCTGCACCAGAAAAAAAGGGTTCTTGGACATGCCATTTTAGCTGTGCTGTGCTGTATGCATTCAAACCCTAACCCTAGTTAACCCTAAGTTATTACAGGAAATAAAGTTCTGTTTTTCTTTGATTTTCTAATATTGACAACAAAACTCTTCCTATATACAAAAAGAAGTTAGAGTTCGTTAAGAGAAATTGAGAATATTAGCATTCTTTTTGTATGTTATTGGGTAATAAGTAAAACACATAGGGTTAGGGTTTTCTTCTTTATTTTTTTTTCTTGGGTGATAAATTGCAGACACTACGTATAAAAGAATTACAGAAAGTATGTCAATGATCCGCCATTCCCTCACTTGTGTATCTTTTTCATATGAAAGGCTACCTCAAGAACTGTCCAGGCTCTCTATCCTCAAATTGAATGGTTCTTTCTTTGGTAATTACAAATACATATATGTATGTGTGCGCGCGGGTGGACGTGTGTGCAGGCATATGTTACTGGGTGCATTTCATGAATTAATTTATATATATACATGAGATTGAGATTTTTTTTTTTTTTTTTTTTGACAGAGGTGGAAGTACCAATGATGGCTACGGTAGGAGAACTTAAACAAGCAGTGGAGAATGTATTTATGCATTCACCAGAAGATGATATGCACAACATTTCATGGTATATTGATATAGTGTGTATATATGTATGTATGTATGCTGTTTTCGTCTTCATCTGACATAGGAAATTGAGGTTTCCGATTTTGACACAAATTATGATGCAGGTGGCATGTGTGGAGTCATTTTTGCTTATCTTTTAATGGTCAAAAGCTAGTTGATGACAAGGCATATATTCAATCTTTTGGTATCAAGGATGGCGACCAGGTATATATAAGTTCTTCATTTTCAAATAAAAATCATTGACAAGAAAATTTACATTCTACATATTGATTTGGTAGCTGCAAATAATTTCATTGTTTTAATCCTGAATGGATGTGATATGCATATATATGCAATTCATTTGGGATAATTTCAATGAAAAAAAAATCAGAGAAACTTGGATTTAAAAGAATATCTAGAAACTACATTTTTGGTGATATAGTACAAATTTGGAGATGGTGAAGCAAGATCTCGAACATGTTACCTGCGAGGCGAGGCGCCCACAAAGGCATATGCCATCTCAATTCGCAGCTAATACGCTCTAATGCCCATGAAGTTCAACAGTTGTATTTGGGCATAATATATTCGTAACCTCATGAATTTGACATCTTTTATCAATTTATTTCGTCTTATTTTTATCAAGTTAAAGTATTTAAACGATCAGTTTGTAAGATAAACTGGCAAAAAGTGTCTTAAGTTCAGAGGGTTGGAAATTTATTAGGCCTTCTATTTGGGATCATGTTTCGTTCACATGCGTGCTGTATTTTGATTTGCCGGTAATTTCTTGGCTTGCACTAATCATTCTTTTCTGATGCACGCAGCTTTATTTTGTCAGACATTCAGCAATCAACAGCAGGAGTTCAGCCAACAGACAAAAAAGGGACTTGACGCTGATGAACAGTTCACAGTTTCGAAAAGAAAGATAAAAATGCCTGAATTGATAGTGTTAATATAGAGAAAAGCAGGAAGAAACTTTCTGAATCACACTTCAGGTTAAAACAGTTTAAGTTGCTGATGTTCGGTCTTCAATTTAATGAAAATTTGCCCATTATGTGCTTAATGCAAGCTGCCTCCTTGAAGCTTTCCTGGAGCTTGGAGAGTGCCACAGAATAGAGAAACAAGGCTCCATGTAGGACAGCAAGAATAGAACTTTGGAGAATTCTTGATATAGGTTGACAATGGTAGCCTCATAATCCATTATATAGCGCTGTTGTCTGCCATTGTTGTGTTGAATCTATCACCATTATTTGTTGTCAAGAACAAATTTTTAAAAAAGAAAAAAAAAATTCTAGTTTCAAGTTTGCCTGTGCGTGAAATCTTGATTCAACAATGTAACATTGCATGTACATGCGTTAGACCAAATACTAGAAGATGTTCTGCATTGGTTTTTTAACAGTGTTCTAATAAGGCTATAAAGACACTATCATGAAAAAGAAAATGATGATAGGAAATAAAAGCTATTTTGCTACCATCTCAAGCCATAACCATAAAATTTAAGAGATGGTCTGACAGGTGCATGATCTATAGCTACAGAATATGCTCTGTGCAGTGAAGCTCCACATAATTATTATACAATATGATTCACATCATCTGCATTTGATCTCCTTCTGACAGCTAGATAACATCGTTGGAGGATTTTTTTTTTTTTTTTTATCCTGGCTGGCTTCAAATTAAAGTGATGAATATGTTCAATAATTATGCCTTTTTAGTATGGACAATTACTTCTTGTTTGAAAGTAGGTGCCTTGGAAAGAGCCAGAGTGCGCTGGTACAGGAAAAAGATAGACAAGTTGGTAGCAGAGCCATATTCTTTGCTGTGCTGGGCACACAGAAACCTCACACCCAACCTAACAAGAGAATTTTTACCGCGTCATTTGTAGAAATGATTAGTGTTTTTTTTTTCTTTTTGTAACTTAAAGCTAAGTAAGATTCTGCCAATCAGGATGGTCTGATGAGTATTTTCACTAATGAGAATTGCGGAAGTCTCAGGTTCAAATACCTACGACCACCATCCACCAATATTGGTATGAGTTTATCACCTTTACGATAACTAATAAGTAACAAGAGAACAATCATCTCTATTGTGTAGTCCATAAACTATTGGCCTTCCTCTAAACCAAAAGACAAAACCAAGTAAGATTTTAATATGATCGCGATACGAATGCAGTTGATGATGACGCTATCACACGTCATGTGAAACCTTTGCTATGCACCCCTTTTTTGGAAATGATTTGCAGAATAAGTTAAAGCTATATGAGATTCTAGTTTGAATGTAATGCGAATAGAGCTGACGGTAGTAAAGTGCATACTGTTAAGGAATTTTATGCCTTATTAAAGGGGAAAGACATATATGCCTCGCATCTTTGTTCATGGTATATGTGCTGATTTGACTGGAAGTTGCTTGTTCTAGAAATTACTTGTGCAGATTCTGAGATTTCATTGTCACCAAGATAGGAACTGGTTCATATGATTACTTTGGACAGAGGTCCCCTGCTTTTGAGACCAAGCCAGAGCTGGCTTTCCTGCTGCTTGATCAAGTTTAACTTCTGAAATGTGACTCATAAAATGTAATGTCAGATGTAGAGTGTTTTCGACTGAAAAGGCTGTTCAGGTTCACAATAAAACAATCACTAAACTGATAATGAACCCAGCTAAGGGTTGAGTCACTGTTGTGACATAGCTACATGATAAAAGCTAGCAGCACACAATTCCAAAAACTCAAAGCGATTAACATTCATGTAGCTGCATATAGCAATCGTAGAAATGGAAGGTCTTTATCTAGTTACAAGAAATATCTCAATTACAACACAGGCAAATCGCAAGGTGCTCGTAGACGACCGATGGTTAGCTACACTCTAAAGTTCTACCACAAGCTTGAATTAATCGCTTCACATTCCCAATATACTAAGGTGCAGATGCCAACCTTTGTTTCCTTTCATAGTTGAGCCAATCAAGGAGACTGAATTGATTGCACATCATCTACATCGTTGCTTTCCTGTATTCAAGGGAGAATCTCTTATGCTTTTGGATGAGGCATGTGTGTGTAGCTGAGTTCCTTCAGATTTCTTCTTGCGCCTTGCTTGTTGAGAAAATCGATAGTGGTAAGATAGGATGGCAAGATCATTTAGATCTTGTACTGGGGTGAGAACCTTCACAACTTCATCCATTGTAGGGCGAGACTTAGGGTCTCTATTGAGGCAGTTGTAAGCTAATTGAGAAATTTTCTGGACACCTTTAATGGAGTAATTCAGCTCTAATCTGGGATCTACTAGCTGGTACACTTTTCGTTTGTCAGCTAAATATGGCCGAGCCCAAGCAACCAGATTCTGTTCGCCACTAGGTCGCTTCTTGTCCATTGATCTTCTGCCTGTCAAAATCTCAAGCAGCACAACACCAAAGCTGTAAACATCACTTCTAGATGTCAAGTGTCCTGGAAAAGAAGCCAAATTTGTACAATCTGTTAGAAACAACCACAAAAATCTTAAGTCCTAGAAGGTGTGTTTCAAATGAGCTCAATTAGATGAAGAATTCAAGTGCAGGATTATTCAAAAGTTGGTCCTGAAGCAGAAATTGCCAATGCCAGCTCCCAGCATCCATCACCTTGGATGGAGATGAACCTCTTAATTTGATGAGTTTCAAATGATCAGCCTGAAATTTATTTACCACTAGATTGTAATGCAAGTTAGATGAGGTCAGATTGTTGGGACATCCTGCTATCACTATATCAGTAGATCCTGATTTTTATATGGAAAGATCACATAAATAAAACTGGGCGTAAATAGAAGCCTTGCATTAAATTCAAAAATTTTAAATTTATGAAAGTATTTGAGTGTGTGGGTGCACATACTTAATAAATTCTCTCTTCATTTAATGGAAAATTCATTTGATCTTCAGGACCCTCAAAAGAGGAACGTTTCAGAGTTTCAACAGATGAATCACCATTGGTTGCTGACCATCTTGGGATGCATATCATAACACAAACTTTATACATGCAGCATGTCCAAGTCGAGTCAGCATGAAAATTTAGTTTCACAAAAAATATATCTAGCCTTACTGACCAGATGCCTTATGGTCCATGCTTCACTTTACATGCTTGGAGAAAATAATTTAATAATTCTAAACTATCTCACATTGCAACTTCTATACCTGTCATGACATATTCTGGAGCAGCATAACCATATGTCCCGACGACCCTGGTAGAAACGTGAGTTTTGTCACCTTGAGGCCCAGCTTTTGCTAGACCAAAATCTGAAAGCTTGGCATTATATTCCTGTTTAAGGAATCCTCATATTATGAATCCAATCAACAAAACAGACTCAAAACTATCATTCATCAATATCAACCACAAAACCACTACATACCGAATCAAGCAAAATATTTGATGTCTTAAAATCTCTGTAAATAACTGGTTTTGGACCACCATGAAGAAAGGCTAATCCTTTTGCTGCCCCAAGTGCAATCTTAATCCTGTTGGTCCATGGGAGAGGTATCGTCCCTTCAAAAGTTACAACAGCATCAGCATGTGCTTCAATACATCTTAAAGTTGTCCAAGCATGACAATAAAAAAATTTTAAAGAAAGAGAAGTCATCAGAAGTGTTCAAAAGCATAGGTCTTCATTAGTTTGAAAGCAAACGTCAAAAAAAGCAAAAAGAAAGAAAGAACTGCTTTTTTGACATCCTGAGCTTCAGCAATAACTTATTAGGTACCTCACAAAATTCCTCGATACAAAATTACAGTCCACCCTAGCAAGAACATGCAAGTACAGCATTTTTCAAGAAAAAGAAAAAGGCAAATGGTGTATAATTTACAATAAAAATAGAATACATTCTTAGAGTAAAAAAAACAGTATGGAAATGGAAATTTTCTGGATCATTCACACCATACAATTATTTGGCCACTATCATTGCAAATGAAAATGGAAAAAACTATATGGGAAAGTGAATTTCAGACAATGAAGATCAAATATGAGTAGCAAACTGAGAATGTCTAAGGGTCATTTTGATCTAGGATCCTGAAAACATGTTTAGCTATGTAAAGGGTAAGAATAGCACAGAAAATCAACTAAATTGTTAAAACTCACTTCTAAAAAGATGATTTTCAAGGCTTCCTCGTGTCATGAATTCATAAACAAGCAACCGCTGATCATCCTCAATGCAGTACCCAATAAGCTTAACAAGATTAGGATGGTAGAGCTGTCCAAGAAAATCCACTTCAGCCTGCAGCAAATAAAAATTGTAATGAGGTTAGATCACTCAATACTCCTCAACTACCACGACTGTCTCCTTCAATATGAATCTACTGGTCCAAGAAAAATCAGATATTCTACTAACCACCCATTCTCTATGACCTTGAAGACCATCTGGCTTTAAACTCTTCACGGCAACTGTGATTCCTGACCCGGGTTTTGCTGGTGCTGTCCCATTCTCTTCTATCCATCCTTTAAACACAAATCCAAATCCACCTTCTCCAAGTATGCTATCAGGCCTAAAATTGCCAGTTGCTGATTTTAGTTCTTGAAAGGTAAATTGGAGTAACTGACATGGAGATTTATTATCTTTTGGTGGTGGATCAGGGTTATCAGAAGATAAGTGTGCTTCATTAGGAGGGCATAACTCTCGATTACTAGCATTTAGATACCTTGTTTCAGTAGCTGCACAAACAGAATTGAATAAGAAACCTTCTTTTCAGACTACATACAACCCTCCAATACATAATTTTTTTTTGAACAACTCCAATACAAAAGTTATGTTCTTCATGCCAAAGTTATGCCTTGACAAGGAGCATTTAAACACATATTCAGCTTCAGTTAAAGGATTAAAAAAACAAAACTAATTCAATTTTTTTGTAGAAGTTGGGAATTTGATTCAGCCATCAATTCTGTTTTATGAGTAAGAGTTCAGGTCTTATGGATTAAACAGAGAAAGTGCATTTTTCTTTTTCCAGTGTCAGCAACTCAAGAGAATGATCTTATGGAAACATCAGCTAAAAACCCCAGTTTGAGATCCGTACCCAAAATGCCAACTTTACCATAATTCCCCACACACACACAAAAAAGCCTTTGATGTTAAGCTCAAAATCTGAAACACTTACAAAGGAGCTGAATTTGAAACATCTCCAAATCAAATTTACATACTTTATATTGGAATAATTCAATAGATTAAAGAAATTGAGAGCAAATAGTACAAAAACAAATGTCACAGAAATAAAAACAGAGGAGACCCTTATAGAGATACAAAAAGAGCCAACCTTTTTTTTCTTTTTTGTGCAAAACATTTGAATCAACAATAATCTATGCATATATAAGTATACCTGCATCATAAACAAGACTAGTACGAGGTATAATGTTAGCAGAGTCTTTAGAGGCAGAGGGTTTACAAGCACCTCTAACTCCTCGTTTCAGAAGAGACCAACATCCACACTTGTTCTCCATAACAGCAATAACAGCAACAACTTTTTTTTTTCCTTTTCTGGGGTTGTGCCTCTATCTTTCTAACATGGGTTGCGACTATAATTACAGGAGATGTGATAGGGAGGTAAGCAGAGATTGGTAATGGACATGGCTATGAGTTGAGTAAAAAGGAATACCCAAAAAATGAGAGGTGGGTGAAGAGCAGAGAAGAGAAAAAGTGAAAGAAAAATGAAAAAATGTTGTTGTTGTTTGAGTTTAGTGTTAGTGTTAGTGTTGGTATTGTTGTTGTTGCTGCCGCTGCTGCTGTTGGAGATTGCAGGCATCATCATCACCATCATCGCAGTGTGTACAAAAAGAACTTTTTTCCCACCACCTTTTGGTGTGGGGGATAGGGACAATGGAATTGGTGTCTCTTTTTTTTTTTTTTTTAATCTTTTTTATCCTTGCAAAATTACCTACGTACTTAGAATTTAAATTGTTACTACTCGTTAATCTGCACAATAAATAATATATTTTAAAATAATTAATTAAATAATTTTTATAAATTAAAATTATATTTTAATTAAATATAAAAATAAAAATTTAAAAAATTATTATAATAATGTTATTTTATTTTTTTATTAAGAGTACATATAAATATTTTAATATGTATAGTAATAATAATAATTGAATAAATAAAGTAAAGAAAAAATAAAAAACTAGTTGAAAAAATGGATTTTAATTAAAATAAAAGATATAATTTTTTATAAAAAAA
>CATIWK010001033.1:0-25298 GCA_949634005.1 Mallotus japonicus | reverse complement strand
GCAGTGAATGAAGTGAAGGGCGCAAATTTGGAAGGTGAAATACTTACTTTGATTGGGGGAGCAAATTATAATAATAATAATAATAATAATAATAATAATAATAATAATAATAATAATAATAATAATAATAATAATTATAATAATTATAATAATAATGACAATAATGTTTGCACAAGGTATGGATTCTGGGAGAGAATCAGGTGGTGGAGTTGCATGTACTGTATTAATGCGGCTTGTTTGGCCACATGGTGGTAGGAGTGTATTTCTCACCGGTTCTTTTGACAGGTGATTATGCTCAATTGCAATTTTTTTTTTGCCCGAGGGGAGGGGTTTAGTGTTCACCAGTTTTAATGGGATTTTTTTTTCAATTGAATAAAATTACTTTTAATTGATGGATGACTTACCTTTTATATTGAAGATGAACCAGGCTTGTGCACATGTCACTGATGGAAGGTTGCCCTACGGTATTTCAGGCCATTTGTAATATTACACCAGGTTATCACCAGGGGGTTTTGTTTGGTTTTATGCAATTTTGATGGTTAAGAATTATTCTCATTGTTATGGTCAATTAAACTACCATTAATTAAAATGTTGGGTAATCTTGGTGTCAGTGCATGACTGTGAATTATTGTCATGCACTTGGAATGATATAGATTTATTAAACCTCACAAAACTATTTGATTTTAAGATATTTTACCATGCAGTACAAGTTTCTCATTGATGGAGAATGGCGCCATGATGAACGCCAACCTTGCTCAACAAGTGAATATGGGGTAGTGAATACTATCCTAATCACTGGGGAATCCAATTACAATCCTGCCACAGGTCAGGAGATGCCTCTGGGCATGGAACTGGACAATGAGACCTTTAGACGCGTGGTGAGGGAAAGTTCCATATTAAATATAATTTTAATGCACGAATTGAAGTTCTTTAAGTTACTATTTCCTTAATGTTTTTCTTGGTAATAGATTAGTGTTAGCTTATGTTTAGTTTTTGTTAAAATGGTTCACATTTTGAGCATACAGGGTTCATATTTACAAAATTACAAATGCAGGTTCATGTGTCCGATGTTATAGTTAGCAATGTGATACCAAGGATATCAGAGGCTGACTTACAGGCCTCTCGTCACCGCATTTCTGTATTTTTATATGCACAGACTGCATATGAATTGCTTCCCAAGTCAGGCAAGGTCTGGATCTATTGCCAATTTTCTATGTTATGAGACTGTTTTTCATCAGTTTATGTTGATGTATATACATGTTACTTCCTTTTTGTCCTAATTTAGTACAGATAATATACAGGTTGTTGCCTTGGATGTTGATTTACCAGTAAAGCAAGCGTTTCATATTTTACACGAGCAGGTATGTTATTTACTTTTTTTTTTTTTCATAATCTTGTTGAGTTGGACTAGGTTTACGTAATCCTCCTACAAATTTGGAATTGAGAAGCCATTCAAGAAAGGGAAATGGCAATACAGTGCAACTTTTCTTCTTTTCAGGATACTGTGCCTTGTGATTTTTCTTTTGGCAATGACTATTTATTGATTGATGAGAAAGGATGAATTATCTTATGTATTTTTTATTTGTCAAACCTCCATCATCTATGTAATTTGGTTATCAAAACCACCTTTTGCTAGGTTGTTTACTTAAGCTTTGTCATCTTATTTTTTTTCATTTGCTGGTGAGTGATGCCATTCGTGCATATTTACTTGTTGCTAATGAGAACTTGGGTATGCATTTTTTCTGAATTAAGTTGTTTCCAGGGCATCCCTATGGCTCCTCTATGGGACTTCAGCAAGAGCCAGTTTGTTGGAATGCTTAGTGCCTTGGACTTCATTTTAATTTTGAGAGAGGTATGTGCATGTGAAATTGAACATCTCTTTTCGTGGTGAGTCTCCTCGATGCGTTATTTAGTCTTAGATATGGCTCAAACTTACTTGCATTGCTTTCAAGGTTGCTGCTTCAAGCAAATTCTTCTCATCCCCTCTCCTCCTACTTCTTGCTTTGTTCCTGGAAATTATTTGCTACTGGATTTCTTCTGTTTTAGAATGAACCAATATGTTCTTGTTTGCTTTAAATATTATCATGAAAGCTAAAATCTTTGGACAAGATGTTTAGACTGTTCTGTTGTGCATTTGTTGTACCCTGAATCACCTTCTACTTGCAGCTGGGGAATGGGTCAAATTTGACAGAAGAAGAGCTTGCTACACACACCATATCTGCTTGGAAGGAAGGAAAAGCATATCTTAATGGTCAAACTGATGAGCATGGGAGGGCTTTATCTAGACGTCTCATCCATGTGAGTGATCTATATTGTGCTTTTATCCCCCCGTGCAAATGATCTGTCCATGTGAGCTTGCTATAATATTCCCCCCGCTTCACTTCTTAGTCTGTTTGTATTGCCATAACTTGTAGAAGTCAGCGTTTGTGGTTATTTTCTGTATGATTTACCGTAAAAGGACACTTTCAGCATCAATAGCTACTGCTAATTGACCTGTGTTCATTAATTGTTGTAGGCTGCACCATATGATAACTTGAAAGATGTTGCTTTGAGAATACTGCAAAATGACGTGGCCACAATTCCCATTATACATTCATCTTCAGAAGACGGCTCATTTCCCCAACTCCTGCATCTTGCTTCACTTTCGGGAATACTTAAATGTAAGCCTTTTGATTTATTTGCTGTGCACCTGAATGTGCATTATTACTAACTGGGAAACATTAATTTCCAGGTATTTGCAGGTATTTTAGAAATTGTTCTGGCACCTTGCCCATACTCCAGTTGCCTATTTGTGCAATTCCAGTGGGTACATGGGTTCCAAAGATTGGAGAATCTAATAGACGACCTTTGGCAATGCTGAGACCAAGTGCTTCACTTGGTTCAGCTTTAACCTTATTGATTCAAGGTATGCTTTTGGTTATCAAGTGCATTGAAATTATAATGTAAAATAATTATCCAAGAAGAAGCAATCATCCCTGAGAAAGAATTTGACATCACTAATATGGAGTCATAAGACTTCTCACAATAAGCACCTTCAAACTATTCTATCAATATTAAGAATTCTCAAATTGTAGTCATAGCATCCATCAAAGGCTGCACATGGGTAAATATGTCCAACCCTTGTGAATTTCTGAACTGTTTCCTTGGACCATTTTGCTTGTTTTGAAAAGAGTATGCAAGATTGATGTTGCATGTTAGGAATTTTGCATCAAATGCTCCGACAGAAATGCATCTACTGAAAAATGCTTTTTGGTTAAATGGGAGTCTTGTATCTTAATTAGATTTTGATTTTTCATTTCATCCACCATTTTACTATTTACATTTGTTGGGGCTCCAGTTACTGCAGTAGGATTGCTAGTGGCTTCCTCCTACTCTCTTTGTACCTCATTAGCAGGATGTGATCATAGGTTTTTGACATGGTGCTAAGAAACTTTACTAACTTGGTTGATTATTTCTCTGGGATGTTTAGTTTGGTGGATAGGACTCGGCATATGTTTTTCAAGATACAGCTTTTTATGGCATTAGCATTTGCTTAGTTATATTGCTCAAAAAATTATTAACTTTATGCTAATCCTTACGCTGCTGTGTTTCCTTGTCTTTGCAGCTCAAGTAAGTTCAATACCAGTAGTTGATGATAGTGACTCTTTACTAGATATATATTGTCGGAGGTAAAAATTTTTTCTATTTATCATGTGATTGTATTCAGAGTTCAATTTTGCAGCTTTTTGTGATTTCTATGATACATATTATTTATTTGAACAGTGATATAACTGCTTTGGCGAAAGACAGAGTATATACACATATTAATATTAATGAAATGACTATTCATCAGGTATTGCTACCCATTTTACCCTTCGTTTTCATTCTCTTCAAGATGTTTACACTTGTTAATTTGAATGTACTAACATAAATGTATAGATATGGTTTTATTTTCCACTTCTTGCTTGGTCAGATTTGATTGGTTTAAACTGAGCATAATGACAATACTCTATTGAATATCTATATTGGGAGATTGTTGGTCAGCCTTGGTATGTTCCCACTCCCCAGGCTGCAGAAATGTGTTAGTCTTCTTTAATGATCCTAGGTTCTACAATTTATTGGAGAATTCCAAGTATCAGAGTTCCAACTTAAACACATGATTTTTTCTTTTCTTTGAATTGTTAAGCTTTGCTTATGGTGATGCTTTTTTAACATATCATATTTCAAAATGCAGTTTAGAATTAGGAAACCATGCTTGTTGTCTCACTGATCCTAGGATGTGGTCTTCATTCGTTCTATTTTTTTCCTTTTGAATTGGGATTAAGGCTTAGTTTCAATTGATTAGGCTTTGCAATTGGGACAAGACTCCTATGCTACATATGAGTCGAGAAGTCAAAGATGTCAGATGTGTTTGCGCACAGATACATTGCATAAAGTAATGGAGCGATTGGCAAACCCAGGTAATTTAATTTTCTCTCCCAAAATTCAAGTGTTGCCCTTCCAGAAATCCAGGCGCCAAACTTATATCTGGTTTCAGGGGTTAGACGGCTTGTCATTGTCGAGGCTGGCAGTAAGCGTGTAGAAGGCATTGTTACGTTGAGCGACATTTTTAAATTCTTGCTTGGATAGTTCAGTGTGAGCCCAGAAGGCGTTTACATGAAAGATATTGTGCAGCAGGGTTTGCAACCCATGGCATACATTATATTGCAGCAATTCCTTGTTCCAAGGAGAATCCGTACATTTGATGGTCACTTTGATCTCATTTCTTTGAAATCTACCATTGGATTGGCCTCTTGCTTGGTTGCCTACTTTTAGAATTTTAGGCCAAAAGAGGCATACAATTTGAGAGCTGATTCCCTTCAAATTCCTAATTTGTTCATCCCCCTCCATCCTTTTTGTTACGAAAGACTCTTTGCTATTGTTGTAAATTTGTTTGTATGGGAGGGAGCATAGAGCATGTTGTTGCTGCTAGATAGAAAAGAGATGGGGAGGAGGAACAAAATTAAATTAATATTTTATCATGTGCTTCACTAGGTTGTGATTGGTCTTTAGGAAATTTGATGAAATTGTAACTGGCCTTTCTCATTTAATTGTTGTTTTACTGATAGGAGTTCTATATTAGCAAGTGGAAAGTTCATTTCTGCATTATTGTCACCTATCAGCCAGTAGTAGAAAATCTCCTAAATCGTGACCACTCTTCAAGCTGATGGTTGGCTGCTAAATATGATAATTGTGAGAGTTCAAAGGTTGTTACAGTCAACTGAAAGAAATAAGTTTCTTACGCTGGGCGTAGTTAAATTGTTGTACTTTGATTAAAATAAGTTGTTCAAAGTTATCAAGTGAAATTTTTTTTTTTTTTAGAATTTATTAACCTAAAACACACATACAGCACACTGATGCCACACACCATCTAACAAAATCATGACAATTTTGTTAGACGCGGAATGATACATATGTTCAAAGTTATCAAGTGAAATTTAAGGTGTTAATAAGTTACAATTTTTTTTATTATTAAGAGGTTGTATGACCTAGACATTAATGGATGCACAAACAATAGGGATGTCAGTTCGTCCTTCCAAATCGATAGCGATGAGATTCAATTAGAATGTCTCGGAGTGACTACTTATATTAAGTTATGATCTCTTGAAGTAATTTATAGTTAGAGAAATATGTACCTTTTGAAGGTCTTATAAAATACATTGCACGTATCTTTTACCATACCAAAACAAATGAATCTTTCAAAAAATTAAGAATTGGGCTCCGTTTGTTTGTAGAAAATATTTTTCCTTATTTTCCAATGTTTGGATTACCTAGGGAAAATAAGTCAAATGAAAATAATGTACTAGTCAACGGAAAATTACTTCAAAATAAGGGAAAATGTTTTCCCATTTTAAGGATTGGAAAACATTTTTCAATGCATTCTCTCCTCATTTATTACCTTCCCTTTTATTTTTCAATGTATTCTTTCCTTATTTATTGTCTTTTTAAATGTTGCTCCCAAACATAGAAAAATGTTTTCTTTGGAAAATATTTTCTCTGAAAAATAATTTCAAGATAAAATATTTTCCGCAAACAAACGGAGCCTGAATTATAATTAAAATTTAAAAATCCTTATATTCTAATTATAAAAAATAATAATCAAAATATTATAATTTTTCAAAAAATCCCATTAAGTAGAATTAAATTGTAAAAAAAAATTCTTAATTAAAAGATTTAGAATTTTTTTCAATTTATCGAAGATATGTAATAAAAAACAATTATTCTCTTATTATTTAAGACGAAAACTTATCAAAAAAGTGAAAAGTTCTTAGAACAATGAATAAAGAACAGTTTGAAAAAATTTTTGCATTAATAATTAATTAACTCTTAAAAAATTATTTGCATGTAAAATAATATGGGTTATTTTATAAAGGGAAAAGGGTCAATTTGAACCCTCAACTTTGGCCAAAATCCTGATATGGACACTAATATATTTTTTTATCCCATATGGATCTTAATGTTTCAAAAGTGGCCCAATTATGATCCTCATTTAATAGACGTTTAAAAAAAATTTGACATCCCCTTAAATGGTATTACATGGCATTTGGGACCCATCTCTCATGCAAGTCATTTGATTACCCAATCAGTTGTAGCCACATGGCAATTGTAGCCACCAGCTCAAAGCCTCTCAACTACTTAACACTTCAGCCAAGAAAGGGTCTGCAAAACCAAAAAATCCACCCTGCAACCTAGTTGCCATCTGATGAATGAACCACCCACCCATACCCAAGTTTCCTTTCATTCGCAAAACACAGCTCAGTGGCAAGAGAAGCCAACGATTAAGAGAACCAGTTGAGCTGCCTGCCATTGATTGAGAGAAGCCAACGACTGAGAGAAGATCTGAACTTCAGACAGCCTTTTGCGATGAATTGGTTCAAGCACAACCGATTAGCATGTTTGGTTCGGGTTTTTCACAAATGCAGTGGCTAAATAAGTATCGAGAAGTACTCGTTCAATGGCAAGAGCTGCTCAAATGGGTTCCACAAGAAGCAACAACAGCATTTCATTGATGAACTCATCATCCTTTTCAACTGCATCAAACTTCAATTTTTATAGCCAAAGCAAGACATATCAAACCCTCAAGTTTTTAGGCAGCAGGCAACCGATAAATCAAGCTAATAATGAGAACTTAAATCAACAATTGGCGAATTCTCTTTCTCCTTTGAGTACTGCACCTACAGCAACATTTATAAAAGATTCGACATTGTTGGGTACTGATTTGGATTCAAGCTCAATTCTGAGCAATACTAGCAACGCCACCACCAAGAAGTTGAATCATTTAATGATTCAACAAGAAATGAATGAAATATCATCATCACTATCATCGTTAAGCTCTCCGATTAGCAAATTTTTCCGTTGATAAGCAGTGGCGTGCCAAGTGCAGCCATGTCTCCTCATGACAATTATGCTTCTTCACAATTCATTCGCATTCTTCATGCATCAACAACAGCAACAACATCATCATCATAATAAAATTGAATCTATTAAATTTCAAAGAAAGAAAAAGATAAAAAAAGATAAGGGCAATAAGGTGGAACTATCACCCAAATTCCAACAAATGGCAAGGGCGGCGGCGACAATTCTCTGTGAAGATAAGGGCAAGTGAAGCGGTTGCAGCGACCCGCCCATCAATGGTGGCAGACTTTCTGTTGCCTTCGGTCGCTGGACGAAGAGGATGATGATTGAATACCACCGAGGCGGCGAAAGATGCAGTTGTTATTGTTGCCTCCTTGACGATAACTAAAGTAGAACAACAACTTGAGGATTTATGTGTATTAGTGGATTCACGATCATAAACCCTAGATACTAGTGACAAATCCATCTCTGATTTTATTTTTTATTAAATTTTTTTTCTTGATTTAGTAGCTTCCTCTACGTGAGAAGAGAAGATAAAAGGAGAGAAAGAAGCAAGCAAGGAAGTCCAAACTCGAGACGGTAAAGAAGGGATGTGCTATGGGACAAGAACGCGTTAAGGTGACTCAGCAGGCAAGGGTGGATCCCACGTGCCACTTAAAACCATTTAACGGAGACTTTTGCCACATCAATTTTTTTTAAACATCTGTTAAACGAGGGTCATAATTGGACCGCTTTTGAAACATTAAGATTCATATGGGATAAAAAAAATATTAGTTTCCAGATCAGGATTTTGGCCAAAATCGAGGATTCAATTTTGGCCCTTTTCCCTTTTATAAAAGGTAGGAATAATTTGAAAAATGCAAACTGCAATTACGGCGTCGTTTCTAGACATTGCAGAATAAACTGAAAAGATTAAGAACCGCATCGAATCAGAGAGGGGAGGAGCGAGAGATGGAAGGGCTAAGCGAAGAAGAGAGAAAAGCTTTAAGAGGTAGCAAATTTGCTCCTCTCCCTCCTCCTCCTTCTTCTTCTTCTTCCCGCTTAAATCAACAGCAGCCCAGGTACAAACAAGTGCCTTTCTTTCTTTTTTTGTATCTTTTGAATTTTTCTTTTTTCTTTTTCCCTTTTTTGGCTTCTGATTTTATGAGTGGATTTCTTCTAGGTTGGCTCATCCTGGTGGACCATTGAAGACGAATAAAGCAGCCGCACTGGCCAAGTTTCTTGAAAGAAAACTTCAAGAACCTGATGGGTTATCCTCCATCAACCCTCAACTTGTTGAATTGGCTGTCAAAAACGCCAAAAGCTCCCTCTCTTCCAGTAATCCTTTCTTTCTTTTAGTTGACTCCTCCGTATGTTCTGATTCAATTTTTTTATTCTAAAAACAGTCCCACCCAATTTTGAATTTTAATGGGTAATTTTGATGTTTGCTTCGATTTTGATTATATGAGAAATCTATCATGTGTGAAATTTCTTGGCTGGCTGTTTGATCATTTTTCTGTTGCAATCTTGATTTATATGTGGGTGTTCTACTTTGTTTGGCTTATAATCAGGTGGCGCCTCAAGTTCTGGAACAATTATTCATCAGGTTACTTCATTTGGTGACTCTGAGGTGTGATTAAGCGCATTGGGTATTCATTTCCTGTTATTCTTTGATTTTAACCGCATGCTTGATCTTGAGCACTTTCTATAATTCGAATTTTGCAGGATTCTGCTGACGAGGGGAAGGTAGAAAGCTTTTTGCCCAAGAAACAAAAGAAGAAGAATAAAAAGAAAAAGCAGAAGAAAAACAAAAAACAAAAGGTTTTGTTTGTGTGTGATTGAGGGTTTTGTTCTTTAGTTTGTGTTGCTTGCTACTGTTGATTGGTAAAACAAGTCCTCCTCCTACTGCAGAAGGTTGATAATAGTGAAGATGTGAAGTTGAAGAAACCCAAGAAGAAGCTGAAATTGTGACCAGTGGCCAATTATTAGGTAATCTCAAAGCTAGGGACTATCACAGCAGAGGAGGATACATGAACGAACATGATACTTAGTCAATTGAAAGGCAGAAATTTGGTGATTAGCGAAGCAAAACTGCGGATTTTTCATGTGCCCCTACCCTGTAGACAGACTAAATTTTTTGCCTTTTTTTTTCTTCTCTTGGAAGAAACCCCCCACCCTGATTTTCAATTTTGAATTTGGATTGCTCTGGTACTCACAGGGAAATTTGTTGGTTTTCGACGACTTGTACAACTGTTGATAATGAGCCAATTTGTTCATTATCAATTTATCATAGATAGTGAAATTCCAGGCTTTATCATGTTGGTTTCATGTCCAAACTTACGCAAATTATCACCAAGGCTAATGATTCTGGACCAGCCTTAGGGCAAAATCATTAACAGCGTGAAATTGTAATCGGCTGGTATTGATCAAGTAATCATCAAGTTTTTGGTCTCCTCATCCAGAATCTAAACGTGTATCGGAAGATCCCTGCCCGTTTGTGACGGATACCACTTGTTCAAAAATTGGTAATTTGTATTTGACGGTCAATTACTGAGAATGTTACACAGAGTATGTAAGCATTAAATAAGATTGTAATGTACAGAAACATTATCGACGATCAAAATTGAGGGCACAAAGAATAGGAGATGTTGACTCTTATATTGAGAGCAGTATCGTGGAACTGCTGGTATTTTGGTACATGTACAGATTATCTACCTGCTTAAGATTAACAAACAGGATATAAAAAGAGGAGGGCTAAGGGAATTCCACTCAGATATTGTACATTTTACATGGGAAGAATTTTTTTTTTTTTTTAAAAAGGACTTGAGATGAGCTACGTTGGTATGAGTGCCAATATCTGATTCCTAATAATCCCCATGCATTTCTGAATATCTGCATATATTGGAAGGTTCTGTGAACAACATGGCTTTAACTTTGTAACTGCAGAATCTAGTACCTGGGCAACATCACTTGGTGGAAATTGTCGTTCTGTACATCTCTGCATTTCATTTTACAAACAAGTCAGAACAGGGAGGTTCTTGTGCCTGATCATGTATAAAATTGCACTATAAAAGGAAAAATTATGTACGTAATAGTAACACAAGAAACATACCCTACAACTCACCTGAATCATAAGCAAAGTAGCCACGCATTGTGTTATTATTTCAGAAGGGATTTGTGCTTCATTTTGGTCAGATATTTGGTCCAAGTCTGTCTCAGGCGCATGACTGCTTGCCCCGACATTTGCAGGACAGGAACTTGCCTGATCCTGAGAAGCTGCAGTGCTAGGAACTGAATTTGAAGGCATGGAAGATTGCATGGCTGGTATGCTTAAATCATCTGCTGAAAGTTGGTTATTCACAAAATCTATAGCCTCCTCGATACTCTCAATGTTACTTCCCTCCTTTTTCAAAGATGACATTGCCTGAAATAGTTACAGTCAGAAAAATTCCTTTATTAGGAATGAAGCTACATGGAAAGAAGGAAAATGAAATAGTCATCAATCCACTTTTTGGTCAGGTAAGAGATGAAAAGATTCACAAGAGCTATGTAGAAATACAGAATTATCATGATTCTTTGCCAAATTAATGGTGCTTTCTTAGGATATGGATATCAATGTTTCCACCGGTTACTTACAGACGTCATATATGGTTTTGTTGAAAGAAGATGCCATCACACTGACAGGATTAGCAATTTAAATAGACAAGGTCTCTGCATAAAAGATGCTAGCAGTTGTACTATTCTTCTCCAGCCAACAATGCACTAGCACAGCATTCCAAATTTATGGTCCACTTAGTTCCAAGACAACAGGTTATAATTTGGAGCAAACTAGATAACATAAACTAAATTTGGCCTACGCATAGAACAATGTTCATATACGTCCAAACAGGACACTAGTAGAAGGGCTAGATAATCATCAATACCTGCATAGCTGCATCAACCATTGTCTGGGCTTTTGCTCTTGATGATTCAACAATTTCAGCCACATGATACCCGGATTCTTGGGTTTCATCTGCAGAGAGATCACAAGGGCTAGAATGTCCAGCTGGTTCACATATACAGTTCACGGGCTTCAACCACATATGTGGATTGTTCCCTTGATATGTGTTGCGCTGTCTCAGGCAAAGGATAGCAGATGAAACCTACACAAATAAGTGATCAAGTCAAGTTTGATACTAATGAAAGGAATGGAAGAGGGATTGATTCTGAAAATTGGTCCACAGATTTTTCATGCCTGTTCATTGACTTCGTTTAGCTGAAAAAGTACTGCAGCATAATGCTTCTTAAAAATTTCAGAATCCTTTAGGGAGTTTTCTCCATCCTTTTGGTTTTCCACCTCATCATTCATGCGCTTCAACTCAGACACCACAGCCTCCTACAAGTTCAAATATTCATCATTAATACTAAAACAAATTCTGTCCAGATGATAACTTTTTCTTGTGATTATTAGATAGTCACATCTAAATCTTACTTAAAGATCATCACAATCATAAGAACAAAAAATGTAAAATGTAGAATTGCTATTTAAGTGCTTAAATGGGAAAAGTATCCACCAGCAGTGAGCATCTAAAGTTATAGCATACACAGGTAAAGTAATAAACCTTCTTTTCAAGAGCTCGAGTCAACTCCGAAAGAGCTTGAACATCAGCATCCTTTGCTTGGATGTGTGCAAGAATAAGAGGTTGAGCACTGACTGCTTGTTGATTAATAACAGTTTCACCCGACTCATGTTTATTAGAATTTGTTGAACAACCCTGCACAAAAAAAAAAATTAAAATTGAAAAAGACCAACATCTAGAATAAATTTAACCTGCTTCTAGACTATTTAGATCATTTTGAATCATATTAGGTTGATATTCCAAAAAAAACTGCTGCATAAAAGAGTCCAATTGTAGATCACTTCAGTTTTTGCAGCAAGCAAAGAAGATAGAAATATGTAAATTTGATCCCAATTGCAAATCAGAAATATATCTGTAAGGAATAATCTGACTATTTGATATAAATTCAGTTCAACTATATGATCTTCCCAGATGCAACAAGGACATCTGCATCTGCAAAAGATATTTTATAGAATCCGTTCCAAGGGCTTAGTCCAACTGAAAAGCCAAAAGCCAATGGGGTTGATCCATTCACAAATACAAACCCATGCTAGCATTTGACAAAATACATGCATCTTTTCTGACTAGTGGATCACAAAGTAACAAAGTCAAACAGCAATAAATAATCCTTGCCATACTCAGCTTATTCATTAAAAATAACAATTAAGCATATAAAAAGTTTTAGATTCATGGACACTCTTAACCTTTCCATGCTGCAATAAATTGCTGATGTGATGAGTTGAGGGAGAAGTATGCAGAAGACCATTGGTGTTCTCCAGATTCTCACATGGGGCAAATTTTATGTATCCTTCCATTTTCCTCTCTATTGACTGCCCATTCATTTTGAGTTCATTTAGGTTCTCAATGAATTTATTGAGAACAGCATTCTGCCTAAGGGCAGCAGGCATGTTTTCTGAAGGATTTGAAGGCATGCAATCAACGTCCTGCAATAACATCTATATTATAAAACTTGAAAATGAAGAACAAAAAACATAACGTTCTTAAAGCAGAAGGGAAATAAAGGAGATTCTCAGACGAGCAGAGACAAATGAAATGCAAAATGGGTTTTTTCAGCTAAAAATATTTTGAGGAAATGCACATATGATCTTTGTAAACATTGTGCAGTGGCAGGTTTTTCCCAACATCTTTCGACATACCATTAATCTTCAGGGGAATTACAAGCGAGTTGCAACATAAAATGGTTTAGTATTTTCTTTAACAAAGCGTACACAGAGCAACAATCCAGAGCATCCAAAACCTGAACAAATACAATATCCAGCATCTAAGTTACCAGATGAGTATTAGATTTTTTAATTGTTGAAGAACGCATTAACATCTATCTTCCACTTAACTATTGACAATGGGCTGTCTCCCTTGTAATTGAAAACACTTGGCATTATTCCTAATGTTGGTTTTGTTTGCTTCATTTCTCAATATTTCAAAATCAGTTGATGAATTTAGTCAGATAGAGCTTTCAACCATTAGTTTGATAGAGTTCTCAAAAAACTCAAATTACTTCATAAATATCATAACTCTGACTATACAAGCTCAGTTCATCACAGAATTTCACACACATCTTCATAGAGAGAAAGAGAGAGAGAGAGATAACACCCAAGAGGTAAGTAATGTTCCTATGAGTGCAGCACTGAGTCATTTAGTGTCCCTAGAGAGAATTACTAACTGAACTGTTAACACCAAAAAGAAGACCAAAAAATAAGCAAGGATCACTACAACATGAACAGAAGAGGTGTCCCAGTGCATGAGATGTCCATTGCAGGCTCTAAAGAATCCCTTAAGCAAATACCTCTACATTTATATCTATTTTTGTCAGCTTCTATGGTTAATAAAAAAAGACAAATTGATCTAATTACCAGAGTTGAGAAGGTGCAAATTCAACAAAAACTAAAATATAAAGATCCTGAAACATTCTCAGTTACTGAAATAAATTTGCAAGAATTTCACAAAAGAAAACTATATTACCATGACAAATTCAACCCCCAGTTCAGGTTGGTCGAATTGAATGCGACACCTGTTATGATCAACAGTTAGTACACTTCCATCGTGAATTTCTCTGGTTCTTGGATGAAGAGCAACTATACGTTGCCCAACTGATAAGGGTTGAGCCAGATCAGTTGGAAGTCCATCCCTGGTACCAGTACGAAGTTCTGTATAATGTTTTCTAACAGACTCCCGGTATTGATTAAGCTTCTCTTTTTCTTCCTTTAAAAATTGTTCTGAAAATCTCCGTGGTTTACCAAGGGAACTGCATCAGTCAGAAAGTTTGGATGAATGTTTAAAGATCAGATACTGAAAATCTTTAAAAAACACAGTATTATGAAATGTGAGTGCCACATACCTCCTTATGACACCCCATTCAACACGAGTTAATCTTGGGATATGACCCAGTCCAACATGATCTAGGTATTCCACAAACTCCCTTTTAGCAAACCATGGGTAATCAATCGCGCTGTAGAACCACTCAAAAACACACCATCTCCGAACTTGATACCATGAAAGGCAATTAGAAAGCTTTTTCTGCAATCATCCAACAGAATCAGAAAATTCAAGAAAACTACATGGAAACATAAATGACCACCGACAACATGCTATCTAACCTTAAGATTAAGTGCACTATCTTTGAATGAAGGAATTGCAATATTGTATTGGTCATTTACAATATCTTCAGAAGACTGAATATCTCTGTCAACCAATGGTTTTGGTGTGTTTGTCTTACGCCTACTCCTCACTTTGGTAGGCAAGTTAAATTGTTGTGAAGACAAAGCGTGTACAGAAGATGGAGCTGAATCATTTGACTCCCTTCCATGGTCAGGACTGGAAGTAAATTCCGCAGGTTTCATCAATTTCCCTTGTTTTTGGTGTGCAGTATCACGAGATTTGCCTTTGTTTATTATGTCAACTACATCATCTGTGGCCTACAATCAAAAGTCAAGACATAAGGATAGAATCAACAATAGGAACTAGAAACAGAATTAACCATATACTTTCATAAAGAGACAGTGACATTTTCAAAGTTCCAACAGGTATACAAGGAGTACCGAAAGGAATCCAAATTAAAATACCAAACACAACAATTATTTAAAGAGCTATAAGTGAAAGATTGCAATTCAAGATCTGTAATGACAGGAGAAAATAAGAGACATATCAACCTTCAAATCTGAACCTTTTAACGAAGGTTACTGAAAAACATATTATTATATGAATGCATATGAATATTATACAGCTTAACTATAGGAAAGTTCATAGTGGGGAAAAACAAAAAGAGAAAAAATGAAAAATGTACTCTGTTAGTCACTTGTAAGAAATATAAGAGCCGACGTTAGAGCATTAAGAAAAATGAGATATACTTGAGTACTACTAAAGAATTCCTCAAAATGTTAAGATTCCCTCAATATATTGAGAATTCATCTGTTTCATAAAAGCATCGTAAGGAAACTAGCTAGAGTATTAAAGGTAAAAAGAACCACACACCTTAACTTTCTGAGATTCACCCAGATGAGAACTGATACGCTCTTCAATTTCTAAAATCTGCAACTTATAAACAACATTAGGATAGACATAAATTCAGAAAATACAAAGATATCACTAATAAAAAGAAACAGATTTTTTTTTTTAAACAAAAAAGCCTGATCCAGATAAGAGTTCAATTATTCCTTACCTTAGATGGCAGGGACTTCTTTCTTCTTTTCTGTATCCCAGCATTACTCTGATGTGCTGCATCCTTCACTTTTGCAATAGGACTAGCATCACGAGAGGAAACTTTTCCTTTAGTTGTTTTTGGAGAGACAACTTTAACCCCAGCAGTTGAATGATTCCCTTTCAACTTGGACTTGGAAACAATTCCAGTCTTTTGTTCTTCAACATGCACAGATGACTCTAGCAGACACAGAATCGTTCAATTAGATCTAAATTGCCATATGACACGGAGGATACAATATATAAACAATAATCAATTTTCGAAATCACTAAGCACTTTGTCTTCAATGAGATTTACACATTTCCTAAAAACGAAAAAATAACCTTATAGAACATTTTGTGAAGAATTATACCATCCATCAATCAATAGGCTTAAGTGTACTAGGTTGTAACTGAGTGTCATTATTGCCTTTAATTTATATCATATTCGGTACATGATATGATTATGTGAGGCAATATTACTTGCCAAAATCACAAAATCACTTCAGAGTAATCCATAAAACATTCAAAAATAGTAGATATTCATAGCAATGAGATAACAAGATGAGCAACAGCCAGAATAAGTAGGATTATTGACCAACTTTCTTTGTTAAAAGTAATTAAATGGTACCTCAAGTCAAACACAAAGATTCAAACCATTTCATCATTCTTGTTGAAAACATAATACACTCCAAGGCCTTTAATATGTCAGCAGATTATTATTACAACATTGCAAAAATAAATAATTTCAATTTCACCTGATCTTATAATTACATAGCCCTACACAACCAGAAAAAGAAAAGAAAAAAAAAATCAAAAATGTCATTTCAGTACTGTCAATATCCAAGTTTCTAGTATAGCAAAGCATTTACACCTTAAAGGAAGCACTAAGAAAACCGAAGAGTAGCTGCCAAATCACAAATAAATCCTCACATAGCCTAATTTCTAAAACAGCTATAACTTACCAGTATCAACAAGTGCTTCTGGTAACCTCAATGACATATCTGCCAGAGTTTGCAATGCATCAACAGCATCTGCTTCACCTGTACATAGATAATTGAATAAGGGAAAGACAAACGAAAAAGTTTTACAAGAGATAGCATGCATCAGAAGATAGATCAACAAAAATAGGTCAAAGCTGACATATAGTTGAACAGAAATGAGGAAAGAAGCTGGCAGATCTGATTGGAGCCAAAGGAACAATGTAATCTGGCAACCACCTATATTTCCTTTATGAAAACTAACAAGTATTCAAACAGGCATTCACTCATGGAAACAATCATAACTGTTTGAGTGAAAGTAGAAGAGGAAGATAGACTGATGCTTTGAACTGGATATTAAGATGACATTACTAGCACACCTTCTCCAAAGAGAACTTTTTTGCTTCTCTTCCTTGTACCCTTGTTAGTTGACCTTGCAGGTTTTGTGCCCACAACCTCCATTTCAAATTTTCCTTTAACAGTACCCAGCTTCTGTCCTTCCTCGGTCCCACTACAAGCCTCCTTTATATCATCCAAAGAATCGTCTATATTTTCTTCTAGTTCTGGCCCCCTTCCATGGTATCTCTTCCCCTTCGTAAAACTTTTATCTCTTGGATGATGTCCCATATCAGCTTCTGTGCTTCCTAGGCTTAATTCACAACCACCTTCATCCATCTCACTATCACGAAGCTTGGAGCTGGTCATCTCGGATTCAGCGTGCTGAATACCATAATCAATCAGTTTATAATTCCAGACAACATAAGTCAAAATACTGATAGAAGCTGACAACTAAATGAATTACCATATGTTCCCCATTCTGAACTGGTGACGGTGTCTCTGTTTTTCTGTTTGGTGTTTGTGAAACTTGGGGAGAACCAGCTCTTTGCGAAGCTTCTGTCAACACTAGCGCTATTTCATGAGCAACATCATCATCCAATGCGTCATCCTTTAATTTCAAACCCCGCCGAATTGGTGAAATATACTTCTCTCCGCCATCTTTATCATAGGAAAACAAAACAGGGACACGAGGAGTCCTTTTCCCAACAGCCCAAGGCCTGCTTCCTAAGACATGAACAAAGTTGACCTTCAACAACCAAATAACAATTGAAAATATCGGGAATGAGGGTAAGAAAAACAGGGATGTGCTGCAGAGAATGTGTTAAAAACAACAAAATTAGTGCTGAATTTACTCCAGAAATTTGCAAAAATTATGGCAGCCCAAATGAAAAGTCTCAACTATTCGCGAATAAATCAGGATTAAACAAAAACAGTTAAAACAACAGAAATGCCACTAATTTCAATAACAAGACAACAACAAATGTGATCACTCAGAACCCACTCATCCAACAAAGAAAAGAACATATCATAATATCCATACAACTATTTCTGTGTGCATCAACCATAGCACATAAAGAAGAAAAGTGGAAGGAAGAAAGAAATCTTTCTACCAGAGCGCCTCTTCTTCAACAGTGACAAGCAGCCATAATTTGATGCAGCTGACTGAGATTGCATAAGATCCGGAACTGGGGATATATCCAATTCTTTAGTTCCCCGAGCACGTTTTGGAGGTTTCCGAGGGGCCGCTACAGGCTCATTAGGTTCTTGTTCACTATCACTTTCTTCCTGCAAAATCCCAATACATTAGCTTTATTGGATGCATTATCCGAAGAAGGTCAGCCAACTATCTTTGCATCCACATCCCCACATGCATCCTTTTAGACATATGCAGATGTATGTGTTTGGAATTCTGAATATCCCCTTTTTATAGTAATCTCCCATTTTCAACACCAAAATTGTTATGTCCTTTAATAGCCCACATGTCTGGAAAGAGCAATTATATACAATTTGGCCAGGACAAAGACAATTGGCTTTGTGTACTATCTACAAGAACTCCAAGTTAAGATCCATATATTAATATCTGTAAATATTCAATCTCACCAAATTAGTGTAGTGATCCGTCATCATTGCTATTAGTCCAGCTGCAGAAGCATACCCCTTTGGAAGATTTAAATAAGCCTGAAAATACAGGAGCTCTGCATTAATGACTTCAACCAAAAAAAGGCCCATTCAAAATAAAAACTTTCAGTTTTGTACGCCGAAAAAAAAAATCAACAATTTATGAAATGTGAAAAATTATCATGGAAATTGTTAAAAAGGGTCTCCCAGGGACAAAACCTAGTAGTTTGACAAATCAAGATAAGTTGTATGTATATTTGGGTTAGAAAAATAAATGCTTACCCTGTTCATGGTATACAGAGCCTCTACCATTTCTACAGATCGGTCACGCACTGCAGCAGCCACCTAGAAATCCAAAGTAGGAAAAAAAAAAAGAAGAAGAAGAAGAAGATAGGACTGTAAGATAATGGCACATCGACTAATACATTCAGTGATAACAGTAGACATAATCACAGGTACAACTAGGCTCATGGCAGGCTGATTCTGCAGTTCGCAACAACTTAAAAAGAAAGCTCATTTCTAGTAAGAATGATTATTATACAGACAAATTAGAGCTGACCTTTTCCCAGTCTTTCCCATGCTTACGATATGCCCTGTAGAAACGTTCAAGCTCTTCCTTACTCCATTGTGGCCCCAACATGTCAGATAACTTTCTCTTCTGCACATGAACAAACAAAATTATAACCTAGAAAGGAAGTCAAAATATATCACCCTACTCATTACTTCCAGGAGCCTGCCATACTAAATCATAGTAAGTTTAGGTGCCTGAAGTAAACGTAAAAGGTAGCTTAATGTTTCAATAATCTAATAAAATATAATAATTCTCTGATAAAAAAAAACTCACCCTTTGCCTTCTTTTGTTATCATTCTCCCCATTTTTATTAGAAGTTGTCTCATATGAAAACCGCTTATTCACACTTCTAGATTTTCTTGATGGAGCCATGAGTAACTTGCTAAAAAAATATGAAACACATGAAGTACACAAGTTGGCAAAATAATAAGGCATGTACATAGAAAAAGAAAAGACAGAGAAGTAGGACATAAATGCCACATTACATATATTGTTATTCTAACACTCAGAAAAGGATGAAAATTGTACACATGAGAAAAATTTTCATCTCATTTTCGATGTGTTAGACGTCTGCGTATTTTCTTCACATCAGGTAGGGCAATAGCCAGATAATGTTTACATCCACAGCACTACAAACAATAACAAGATGCACCAATTTCATGCATTCACCGAAGCATTACAGTACTGCCACCATTACACACTTCCACATCACACCTAAGATAATATAAAATCATTTCAAAAACCTAGAAACCTAACAGTTGATTTCCAACACAAAAATTAACGAAATAAAATTTTGGAAACTCCAATAATGAGATAAAATAATTAACAAGGCGAGTGCTCATAGATCGAACTGCAGCTAAATACACGAAAAATTCAAAATCTCAGCTCAAAGCTAGCTGTTTAGCTTAGTCAATCCGAACTTCCTCAAATCATTTTACACAAAAAGCAAAACTAAAAATACGCAATTCAATATCAGAATTTAAAATTCACAGGACATTGATTCAACAATTTCACCACTTATGAACACCAGAAAATCGAATTAAAATAGAGAAATAGCTTAAAACGATTAACCTAATTGAGAAATTAAGTGAACAAAAAAGAGATTAAAGAAAGAAAAAATAAGAAGCAGAAGCGAACTTACTACCGATCAAAGCGTTGCGCCTTGCAATCCTCAAACCATAGATAGAGATGAAGGCGAAGCAGATACGGAGCAAATCGGGGCGGGAACGGAATCGATCAATAATCGATAAAAAAAAAAATTTCCCTCTGGTCAATAAGCAAAAGAGAGAATTTGTAAAGAAAATTAACAAGAAACAAAAATAAAAGGATTATAATGGACAAGAGGATGAAAGGGGGAGATTGAGAATTTTGAGGGTATAACCGCGAAACTTTAAAAAAAAAAATAATAGAAAGTAAAATTAAAAAAAAAAAGAGAGATTATTTTTTTTTTTATTTTTATTTTTATGTTGGTGTGATTACGAGGGAGAGAGCTGCTGATGCACGTGGGCCCTCTTTTGTGGTTCTCAAGATATTGACCGTACGCGTGGCAGTGAAGATTAGATCTTGATCCGTTGGTGTGGAGACGTTAGCTAAATTTTTTCACATTGTTTTCTTTTTTTTAATAAAAATATTCTTTTTGATTCATAAAAATAATTTAAATTAAATATATTTCAAATTTTAGCTCAAATAAATTTGAATTTTACCAGTAAGAAAATAGTTAAATGGTAATTTATTTTTAATAATAGAGTTCGATTCATGTCATCGTTAATTTAAGATAGAGAAATGTCTCCTATTATATAATTCATTAACATTTAGGTCAAATCATCTTCATATTAATTAAAAGTTAAATAAATAAATAAATAAATTTGAATTTTATGTGCTTTAAAAATGATTTTGTACATATATAACCGAAATTACAAAATTTCAATATTTGACCCAACAAGTCCAGCCCAATTTAAAGGATGACCCCTAGTTTGTGATTTTTAACATTAGTGTGTAATCACTCAAGATATTGGAAACAATAATAATATATTTTAAGTATTTTTTAAAAAATAAAAACATAAGCATTATTTTATAATTGTTAATAACTGTATAATTAAGTTGAAATAACTATTATAAACACCTATTAGCAATTTTCATATATTAAAAATACAAAATTTATATGTATTTAGAAACAGTGAAAATATATATACTTACCCATCCAATCCATGTGGTAGTGAAAGGCTTTTAAATGAAATGTTAAGTAAGTAATTGGTAATCTTCCGTTGTAACAAAAAAAAAAAAAAAGCAAGTAATTGGTACAATTCCTTTTAGTAGGTGAAGAGTTTAAAATTCTTTCAATCTACTAAAAAAAAAACTTTTAAATGTATTATTATATGTGGGGTTTCCAAACCTTCCATCCCCTCTAAAAGTGTGTTTGGCTCAAATAAATTTTATGAAATTTATTTACAAATTCAAGTGAGTGTATTTGGTTTAAATGAAAACTTTGTAAAATTCATTTCTAATTCTAATTTTTTAATTTTGTAAAATTACTTAACACTAAATTTATTCTAGTGGT
Source organism: Mallotus japonicus (assembly GCA_949634005.1). Lineage (NCBI taxonomy): Eukaryota > Viridiplantae > Streptophyta > Magnoliopsida > Malpighiales > Euphorbiaceae > Mallotus > Mallotus japonicus. The sequence goes on along the minus strand of CATIWK010001033.1, from coordinate 3,590 downwards.
TAAGAGAAGAAGGAGAGGAGAGAAGGAAAAGAAGGGTGGGGTCAATCTGAAAAAAAGAAAGGAGGAAAAAAAAACGTTCTTGAGGAAAGCTTAAAGAAAAAAGAGGACAAAAGCTTGAGAAAAGAGTGAAAAGAGTGAGTTCTAGCTTGAAACTTGAGATTTTTTGGAAGAGAATAAGGTGATCTTGCATTCAAAGCAACCTAAATCATCAAACCATCTCTGAGGGTCCGAGTTAGGAGCTTCTAAAGTTGTCTACAACAAGTAAAGATCCTTTGTTTTTGTTTTTGTTTTTAAGATCTTTATTTCATTTTAAGCTTGTTTACTTGTCTTTTGTTGTTTTAATTGTAATTGCTTGTTTGATGTTAATATGAAGGTATGAATATGTGAAATAGTGTATTTTGTCATAGATTTACTTTTATTTGCATCAGAAGTTGACTACTTGCTTTAATTTCTAATTTCTAGCATTTTAGGTCGTCTGTTGCTGTGCCTTTGTCCAGGAGGCGTGTGCCTCATTAAAGAGGCGCACGCCTCTTGGTCTTCTCCTACGCCTCCTGGTCAAGAGGCGCACGCCTCATCACAGAGGCACACGCCTCCTGACCAGGGATGTATGTTTTTTGGCTGTATATTATTAGTATATTTTTGGTATATTTACACGTTTTCAACTATGCGCTTAGTATATTTGCATGATTTGGATTTGTGTCATCCTTGATATGATTTAACATGATATTAAATGTCATTTGTGATATGTTGTGATTTTAAAGCATGTTTAGATAAATGTTTAATATTAAATATTTATTTATTATGTGTTTAATTGAACATGTGTTGGTTTATTATTTGTACTTGTGTGTAAATGATTATGTTTTATTTGATATATATGTGCTATGCATGAAAGCTAACCTAAACTTCTCTATTTGTGAGAAGTTAATTTATTGTTTTAAAGGTATTCTTAAGAGTGATTTTTAATCACTAAATTTTTATATTGAATTAATTAGTTTTTGAGAGGTTTTAATTGTCATATTAATTGTGCAAATTTGTAATCCCTAATCCCTTTCCCATTTATTTGGAATGAATGCTTGTAAATTATTTTTTATTTGCTATTATTTGCCAAAGCCAAAGCATTAATAGGACTAATGTGCAAACACGGTAAGAATAAACGTAAAATGACTGCAATTCAACAGTAATGAGGAAATAATTAAATAATCAAAGGTAATAAATTACAAAATATAAACAGAGGCCGACTGCAAGGTCGGGTGAGCATTCAAACGCTCATACCCAGTTTCCGAACCTGTTCTCTGATGACGGCTTCTGGGTATCTTCCGCGGAATCCAGTTGCTGTAAGTGTGTCCCGATTTTTATCAAGGGTGGCGACTCCATCTCCGATAATGGGCCCCCAAAAGCCCATCATTGCATTTCCTAGCAAGCTTTGAGCTTGCACAGTGCCGTGGTCTCCAAACACTTGGGCGCGCGCTAGACCTCGCCTCCTACACTCTTCTATATCATACCATGAGGTTTAACCACCAAGCATAGTAGTGTTGAAAAAAAAAAATCAAACGAGAATGAACATGATATTGTCAAAAGATAACTTAAAATAAATAGGGATAAGTACAATTTAGTACTCTGTGGTTTCACCTTTTTGCAAAATCAGTTTCGTGGTTTTTTTTTTTACATTTTAGTACCATGTATTTTATATTTTTTTACACTTTACACCCTTCTAACTAATATAATCATTATTTTATAAGAAAACATTGATATAATATTATATTCCAATGATAAATTTATTCTATATATGATTTATGATCAATCCATACAATTGTTTATTTTTAAAAATAATGTAAATTTATTTTAAAAATTATTTCTTTTTATTCATAATAAAATTAAAAATACATTTAAACTTTATTTTTTTAATTTATTGTGATTAATTGAATAATATGTCACTCAATATAAGATTTTAGTATTAAAAATCCATATTATTTTTGCATTAAAGCATATATTTTAAACAATATTTGTTAGAAAGGTGTAAAGTGTAAAAAAATATGAAACACAGGTTACTAAAACTTCAAAAAAAAAATCACAGAACTGATTTTACAAAAAGATAAAACCACATGCTACTAAATTGTACTTATTCCAAATAAATAAACTTAGATAACTATTTTGAGAATCATGCAAGGAAGTTCATACTTAAAATATGAACCTTTATATTCACATCATTTCCAGCCCATTTCAAACAAAAAACGGGGAAATGGATTTTGAAGGCCCAACTCAGGAACACGCAGTGGTCTCGCCGACAGTTGGTTGGTTTCGATATACTACAACAGTAGTGTACCTATCAAATACAAACCAAATCTTATAATAAGTGCCACATGTGGCCAAATCTTGCACAAGTCAAACGAAACCACTTGTTTCTGCCTGACAACCGATTACTCCGGTATCCTCCTATGGTCATGACTTCTTTTGTCCACCGGCTATACCCGGTCACGCCTTTTTTCACCCCATTGTACTGTACGACACTAGTCGCGACTGCATTTGTACACTTGTTACCTACTACTGCTTCTACTGCACCACCGCCACTATCAAGTTAAGCAACAGCTCTTCTGTCATTTCCCAAGTTTTAGATGCTGACATTAAATGAATCTCAGCCGTTTATCTAAAAGATCAGTGTGATCTTAGCCGTTGAACTCTATTTCACCGTAACTGAATGTAACTGAAACAAACCTCCTACTCATGATGTTTACGTGCTTTGAATATTTTCTTTCTATTGCACGGACTTTTGGTTAGCATTGCCCACGCTCTCCTCAGGTAAGTGTTGCCTACTCGCATCAAGATCAGGGATGAATTTTTTTAGATTTTGTTAATGATTATGGTTCTAATTCTGAAAAGTCAATTACAATAAAATATATTTATAATAAAACTATATCAGTTGTCACTCGTAACAGTAAAACATAAACAAATTCATTTTATTTGTGAACTATTTAATTTAATTATATTTTTGTAAATAGTTCAAATGGTAAAAAAATTGTGAACATTTAAATGAGAAGAGTGAGATTTTAACTCCGTCTAATTTATGATTTCTCTTGTGGTCGGAAATTAACCACTTCATCTAGTTTAAAAAATTCAACTTTTACATTACTTTATATATATATATTTTATATCTGACTATTTAAATGAAATTATAAAAATAACAAATATTTTTCAATAATTAATTAAATATCAATATATATTTTATATTGTTAAACCTCAAGGGCCCCATTGTTCTAGGTGAAGGAGTCTATTGGTCATTGGTGGAATGGCGGGTGATCGTCACACTAGATAAGGGAGCGTGAGAACTGAGAAGAGCGAAAAACTCGTAAAAGAATCCCACCTCTAAGGTGACCGCAGGCGGAGAGAAGACGTTGGAAAGGACGTGGTAAATTCTGATTGGATGATTGAAAAAAGCGTCAATATACCGTCAAGTGTCTGTATGTAATGTGTGACTATATCAAATCTTTTCCATTAATTATTCTTCTTCAGGTCCATTATACATACAAAGGCAGTAGATCTATTTTGTCCATATTGCTAAATGTTTTTATTTGTACCCTTTTTTTAATTAATGA
>CATIWK010000981.1:0-18641 GCA_949634005.1 Mallotus japonicus | reverse complement strand
CTTGTGTGTTTAGGTTGCTAGTATGCATATAATAATGAATTCACTCAGTGAGGTCTGAACCACCCTCAAATATTTTGTTTCAGGGAATTCTACTTTCTCAGACCTCAGTACTAGACCTCTTCGTCGGTCTTCTTCAGTCCCGGCTAGATTTTTGTAATTTCAAACTTAAGGTCTTTTGTATCTAGAGCTGCAGTAATAATATTACTCATGTGTTGTAGTATTTTATTTATTGTTTTATGACTAAATTGATTTTCAAGAATATTGTATGCTGGTATTTTAATTATGATATGATATTTGATTTATATTGTAAAAGTTTTAATTTATTGGTATTTTTTTTATGATTGTATTTATTTGAGTTTTTATTTTAAGGCTTGCTACGGGTTCCGGATTACAATAATTCTCGTTCCTTAGCGCCGGTCATGACTCCCGGTTTTGGGTCGTGACATGCCCTTTGGGATTGGATTCTATAAAGAGACATTTGGGCACATTATTGACATTTGGTTACCATAGTAGCTTAACAGTTGGTAGTGATTTTCTATAGAAGCCATTAAATTCTAACTCATAGATTATAATATTTAGTTACGGTGAATAAATTATGGGTGAATATACTGTTGACCATTTGCATGCTCAACCCCATAATTTTGATAATACATATTTTAAGTTTTAATTTAACATTAGTGTGAATTTTTTTATATGTTATGTACAATTTCTTACCATGTACATATAATTATACATTGAAATCACCAGGCCAACATATATGTACACTGTATTACATATAAGTATACATATAACTACAATTTCTTATCACATACACATAAAGTATAACATAGATTAGTATGTTATACTATGTTGTTAGCATATTTGAAGTCAACTGAAAGAAATAATAATGCAACAATATAATATATGTGCAAATGTGCAATTTTATAAAAAGCCATATTAACACATGCATTACCTAAGATATGTTAAAGAATTAATTTAATATTAGTGTGAATTTACCATTAATGTCAATTTCATATTTACATTAATGTTAATTTCATCTTAACATTAATGTTATTTAACACTAATGTTAGTTTAATATTAACATTGGTGTGAATTTAGTAACGTTAATGTTAATTTCATGCAATTTTATTAACATTAATGTTAGTTTAATATTAACATTAATGTTAGTTTAATATTAACATTAGTGATATTTAGTAACATTTATCAACATTAACCATTAAGCCATACAAAATTAGTATTGATGTTAATAAAGTACCAAACTATTGTTTAGTGTTACCAATAGTATGTTACCATGCAATTTGATTAACGTTTAATCATATAACATTCATATTGGTATGTGTATACATACCACAGTTTAAATGAACGCTTTCATTTAATGAAAAGATGGGAGTTGGAACCATGTCAATTTCACTTCATTGTTTAAGCTTATAATTCAAATTTAAATCCATTTATAAATAAATTTCAAATTGTGCTTATTCTCTCCAGCATTCATCCAAATGCACAACCTTTTTTGTCACACATGTACCTTAATCTTAGGAACATTTGTATTCATTATACATTTCATTTTGTGTTTTCATATTGCATCTTAAGTGAATTAGAGAATAATTATTAATAGTCATAACCTTAGAGTGTAGTCAAGTGTTGAGTATAGTTAGACTAGGGTATTCGATTGAGCTATGGCTAGTACTCAGTCAAGGCGCGAGAATTTTTGAATTTTAATGACACTAAAAATGAATAAAATATTGAGAATAAAAGGGATATGAAGTTGATTTAAAGAAAATGATAAGAACTTAAATGTTAGCAAGATATAAGGACTCAATTGAAACAAAAATTGTCATAGAATGAACAATTACAAGCTTAAGGATTAGTAGGAAATAAAGCCATTTCATTAAGGGCCAAAAGGAATATTTTACATTATAGTTATCCTGATAAGCCCTAGAATCTTCTTCAATTCGTGGTACTTAGTGTCCAGCCATATATGTTCAAAAACAAAAGGAAAACACTTAGGAAACGGAAGAGAGGTCTAGAGAGAATTTCTAATTCTTCAAGGGAGCTTATCTTTTACAAGCTAAATCAAGAAGTCTAAAATCATTTCGGACAATTAATATTCATTCTAAAAGCCTTTGGTAATTGAATTGGTAAGTATTTTAAGAGTTTTAGTTGATTTAAGTTAGGTTTTGCACGCTGCATATTTCGGGTTCTAAGTTCTTGGTTTCACAGTCTCATTGTTTTGATCATAACTTGAGCTAGGAAAGTCCAATTATGAATGGTTTGATTCTGAGGACATTTCAAAGAGTTTTCTAAAATTTTGTCTCTTGAAGCTTTAGTTGATTCAGTCTTTATATTAGTCTACTAAGAGAAAATATTTTACTGCTGAATCTGTCAAGATAACTGAGCTGGTTATATTCAGTCACTTATAACTTTTCTTGTGGGTGTCCAATTGATGTGAAAACATAACTATCAATCAACTTCATAATAGTCTTTATTCATTATTATTCCAATGATAATGACCAACCAGAGATAACTTAGAATAGAATTCAAGTTTCACCTAAGAGTTTTACTATCAAGTCACATACTTGATGACCTTAAGTAGAATTAACTATTCAAAGAGCTTATTAGAATTAGCTAGTAATAATGAAAATGCCTCTTTATTAATAAACAAAATATGACAATGTCAAAATATGGCCACTACATGATTGGCCTAGGGCATATCACTAACATGCTCATGCCAAAATAACATTAAATAATAAAATAAAACCTTTAGGGGGAGTTCATGGTAGAACCCTAAACCTTAAATCTATTAGCCTTTTGGCTCTCTAAAATTCAAATGAATGTCATCCCAAGAGATTATGCTCAACTGAGTTATAGTCACAACAAGTCACTTAATCCAATATTAATGCCCTTATAGAACAAGTTCAACCAAGGTCTATTTCAACTCCAGCTCGAGAGAACAAGGTCTACCGACTCAATTTGAAATATTGCTAGAGAGAATAAGATCCACCAAGCTCAATTTGAAATACTACCCGAGATAACAAGCTCAAATGAGCCAAATACTAATATATACCTAACCCAAAATCAAATCCATGTGCACGTGGTCCTGGTGACACCCACCTGGTAGCATATTGTACTAACTTCTCCAAAACATTTATATCATCAATAAAATAAAATAAAACAGAATTAAAAAACTTTCCCAAAATCTTAACAACAATAAAAAAAAAAATCATGGTTTATGTAAATCATGCATGCTAGTGAAATTCATAATAACTATTATATCATCGTCATTAGAATGAATTAAATATTCCACTTTACAATGTTATATACTATAGTATGAAAATTCTAATTTTTGCATATTAATTGTCTACATACTGTATGTAAATTTTTCAACAGACATTTTATAATATTAACTCACAGATGGAGAGCGCTGGCCGACGTGTCTTCGATTGTCAAAGCTTTGTGGCTCTCGCTCCGAAATTCTCTATAACAAGAATATCTATTTAGAAATTAATTTTCAATAAATTTCTAAAATTTCTAAAAATTATAAAAAATCAAGGTATTATCAAAATAAACTTACGAATGCTAAAAATAATTAATTTTTGAGGCTTAAAGAATATTTTGGACGAGCAAAATTAATTCAAATGGAAATAAACAATGTCCACCATAACCATTCTGAAAGTTTTATCTCAATATCTGTAGAATTTTAGATTTTGCTCCAATTATGAAAATTAATCACCATAATTTATATTATTTATTTAAAAATGATATCAAAATTTTTCGGGCTGGTTACTAGTCCTCACCAGAATTCTAGTAGGACCCGTCGAATTTTTTTGCCGAAGAACATCATTTGTACAAACCAAACATACCAACATGATCCTAACAGTTACTAGAATCCAAATATGCCTTCAAATACACCAAATATCCACTAAATTAATAGATTGGAAAATAACTAAAAATTCAAAGAAAATCAAAATGGTGAAATTGGATGCAAGACTGGTGTCTACAGGTTCTTGAGAAGATGACGAACAAGTTGACGTGATAATTATGGTTGAATAACAACGACGTAGGCATTTGGGTGACGATGAAAGTGACAGAAATTTTAGAGATAAATCTAAAATTTTTTGTGCCAATTCTGACAAAACGGAGACCATTAGCATGTAGAGGATGTCGAAAAGTATCTATTTTCAAATTTTTGTGGTGATCAGAGGTTATTTGGATGGTGAACAAAGATGTAGAATATCTACAGTGTTAGATGGCGGATTTTAGGGGTTTTTTCTTGATATTTTTGCAACTGTCAGCTATATAACCAAAGAGGCATTGAAAAATATCCATTTTGGTCCCCGTATTTCCTAAAAAAACATCCACATCCACTTAATCCTTCCACTTTGAGGTTTGGATAATTGCTAGCAATTAAATGAGTTAGTCACCCATCATAATATATGTACAGATAATCATGGGTTATTAAAGTGGATATATAATCACTAGAGTGGGAACATATTCAGTTAAAAATCTATTCAATTTCAAACTAAGGTATACATAATATGTTAGGTTTGATTATTTTATAAAAAATAATTGATTACTTATTATACTTTTTTTTCCCTTTAGTTGTAAATATCTTTATGATGCAGCCAATCACCTTGAAGTTTATCGATAGATTAATCTAAATAATATACCTAGTGAATGGTGGGTTCCTCCAATATTCATGTTTTTAAGAGGGTTAATTACATGCACGGTACCCAACCTTTTTACTAATTCCCATTAAAATACCCAACTTTTATTTTGCTACTTAAAACCTCCCAACATTTCTCATGAATCCCACAAAATTACCTAATGGCACATTTCGGTCGCCGGTGATGACGTGGATACTGACGTGTCATCTGACAAAAAGTAGTGGCCATGTCAGTTGAAGGTTAATTACACCCACGATACCCAACCTTTTCACTAGTTCCCAATAAAATATTTAACTTTCATTTAGTCACTTAAAACCTCCCAACATTTCTCATAAATTCTACAAAACTACCTAATGACACATTTCGGTCGCCGGTAATGACGTGGATGCTGACGTATATGTCAGGAGAGTTTTGAACTTAGGATGGATGCTTGCTTCATCAAGGATAGATGTAGAGAATGGAATGATGGTTATAAAATTATTTTTGGTGATAGATAAGAAGAAGTAGAAGAGTGTGTATGGTAATTATTGGTGTTTAAGGATTCTCATATGATGGCTTTGAAGCTTCTTTAGGAAGCTTGGAAAGGAGAGAGTAGTAGTGGGCCATGTCATCTAACATTCAACTGATGTGGCCATTACTTTTTTTTTCAAATTTTGAGTTATTGAAAAACTTGAAACATCAGCATCCACATCATCATTAGGTAGTTTTGTAGGATTCAGGAGAAACATTAGGAGGTTTTAAGTGACTAAATGAAAGTTGAATATTTTATTAGAAACTAGTGAAAAGGTTGAGTACCATGGGTGTAATCAATGCTCAATTGACATGGCTATTACTTTTTTTTTTCAAATAACACATCAGCATCCACGTCATCATCGGTGACCAGAATATGTCATTAGGTAGTTTTAAGGAATTCATGTGAAATGTTGGGAGGTTTTAAGTAGCAAAATAAAAGTTGGGTATTAATGGGAAGTAGTGAAAAAGTTGGGTACCATGGGCGTAATTAACCTGTTTCTAAGAAGATGCATCCAGTTTGATAATCCAGAGTCATTATACAAGGAATTTGTGGTATGTACATTGCTTATTTTATCATAAATGGTTCAAATGTTTAAACAATTAAAATATTTTTCACAGTTTGTGATTGTATGTTATTCTTGGCCAAGAAGAGTGCTTCGACATAACCCCTAACCTTGAGTTAGGACATCAGCTACTAGAGTTAGCATAAGCAGCTAGGCATTACATATCATGGTATATTCTTGGTGTTATTTTATTATGCAGTGGTAACAATAAGGATGAAGAGGATGGAGAAAGTAGGTGAAATTTGTTGAAACACTTTGAAGGCTATGGGCCATGGGGAGTTTGAAATCTAAACAAAATGATTGTCCTCAAAGCTGGAACCATATGCGCTTTGGATGGGTTAGCCCTATTAATGATAATGTTATCGATTGTATTGACTGTAGTTATGATTGTGAAATTATATTTGTCTATGGCCGATTAGATTAGATTGGTTGGACACATTTTAATTTGGTGCTAAAGTATTTGTTTTGTTTTGTATTTAGTGCATGCAATTTCTATTATGATTTCTGTTTATTTCACCACCTAATTTGCTTTACACTAATTGTTAATTTATTTTCACCTTGAAATTTGTTAATTATAAATTGACCAAGAAATTTTTAACTTCATTTCACCAATTTGGAAAATCACTAATTTCTAAGAGATGGTTCACTCTTAACTTACTAATGTCTAAGGAAGTTATCGTGCAGGTCTTCTAGATATTGTCAGAGATTCTCATGGATAAGGGCTATTAAAGTGGCGTTGAAAAGAAGAGTCGCAATTTAACTCTAAAAAGAAATCAAATACAGATAGTCAAAGTTGACATGATTATCTTTTAAATTAAAATATTATTAAATAAATTTTAGTTTATGCCATGCTTACAAATAAATGATAAATATATAGGATAAGTATATCACAATATTTTTTTATTTAAATATATAGTAACCATGAGATTGCTGGTACAGTTCACCAAATATAATGAATGGTTTTGGCAAAAAGAGGGGAAAAACGAAAAAAAGAATGAAGATTTGAAATCATGGTTCTTGAATTAAAGATTGCAATCCTTCCTTACTTTTAAATTTGGGGAACTTACTATAATTAATTCTAAAGTTACTTTACTGATAACATCGAAACTAGTTCTCATCTTCAGCATAGAAACTATACCCTATTCAAATCCTTTTCAAGTTTAGGCTTCCAAAAAAAGTCACAACCCAATAAAATTCTCATCCATCAAGCATCAACCTCCAACACTGCCACAACATGTGTTTAAATCTGTCCCCACCCATCCTGATAATTCTTCTAAATGTACAGAACAATTTTAATATCCTAATTTGGTTACCTTATCATACGATCTCTTATTCTCGTATGAATCAAACAGAGGACATTTATCAAATACATCTAAAGATCAACCTTCACTATCGATGAACGTTGCGAGATAATCACTGACAACTTCTCCCTGGTTAATGAGAAAATTTCATTTATATTGCCCTTTGAAAACTTATTTTCGAAGGAGATACAAAGCAAAAAAAAGTAAATTTAATTTTAAAATCCCTAGATGTAAGTTCCAAATTATACCTAACTAAACTAAAATTATTTTTTAGTTAAAGGTTCTTTTTCCTACATTTCTAAATGAAATGGATGCTCCCAGGTCCAACACTAAATCACACAAAGATTATATTAATTCATATGACATACCTATACATAATGCTCTATAGGTTAGTACATCATGATTTTGTTTTGTATTTTATAAATTGTCACTATTATTCTAATCATTCTTCCTTGCTAACCGCTTGAAGGTTGTGTTGCCTAGTATTATCTTTGATTCACAATGTGCTTTCATTCCAAGAAGAATGATTACAGATAAAATTATGGTTGAATATGAGTTGATGCATTTTTTAAAGCATAAACGACATGGAGATAATGGTTTTGCTACTCTAAAGATCAACATTAGCAAGGCTTATGATAAGTTGGAGTGGGGTTTTCTGCAGGATATGATGATTGCTTTGGGGTTCTCTCAGAGATGGATAGATCTCATGATGCTGTGTGTTACTACTGTCCGTTATCATATTTCTCATGATGGAGAGGTGCTTGGGCCTATTTCTCCTATCGTGGTCTTCGACAGGGTGATCTGTTGTCCCTCTATCTTTATATTATCTGAACGGAAGGTCTATCTTGTTTGTTACATTATAAAATTTAGATGGGTGTTATTCATGGAATTCGAATTGCTCGAGGTTCTCCAATGGTTTCCTATCTTTTTTTCGCTGATGATAGTCTCTTATTCTTTAAAGCAAATGCTTTTGAATGTGCAAAAATCTTATCTATTTTGGAAGATTATAAATTGGCTTCAGGTCAAATCATTGATTTCCATAAATCTAGCTTGTATTTCAGTCCTAATGTGGGTACTGATGCTAGAGATTACATTAAGCAAATTCTGGGCATTACTAGAGATGGTGGTCATGGGTCTTACCTTGGATTGCCTTCTTTTATTGGAAGAAACAAAAGACAAATTCTTGGCTTTATAAAAGATCGAGGTTGGAAGAAAATTCATAGCTGGAAAAAAAAGAATTTGTCTAAAGCTGGGAAAGAAGTTTTGTTAAAGAGTGTTGTGCAAAGTATGCCAAATTTCGCAATGGGTGTCTTTCTTTTACCTATAAGTTTGTGTGATGAAATTGAAAGAATGTTGAATTCGTTTTGGTGGGGTACGAATTCAGATTTAAGAAGGGGAATTGCTTGGCAAAGCTGGGATAAATTGTGTGTTTCAAAGAATGAGGGTGGAATGGGATTTAAGAAGCTTATATAGTTCAATCTTGCTCTTTTGGCAAAGCAAGCTTGGAAGTTCATCACTTGTCCGCATTCTTTGGTCATAAAAATTTATAAGGCTCTCTATTTCTCTAACACATGTTTCTTGCATGCTTCTTTGGGGACTAGTCCGAGCTATATTTGGAGTAGTCTTATGGCTACTCAGAATATGATTAGAGATGGGTGTCGAGTTCATATTGGGTCAGGAACCTCCATCAACATCTGGTGTGATCCATGGCTAGGTGATGTTACTAATCCTTTTAATTCTACTCCTGCCCCAGACGAGTTGAAGGATACGACTGTTCATCAGCTTTTTTAGGTTGGCGAAAGAAGATGGGATGAGGAGCTGTTGTATGATATCTTCAATGAACGAGATTGAGTTCTTATTATGAATGTTCCTTTATCATATCGCATTGGTGATGATAAATTTTATTGGTGCCATGACTCCAAAGGTTTTTTCTCAGTTCGAAGCTGTTACCGTGCTATCATGGTTTCTTCTTCTCCTGTCAGTTCTAACACCAATGGCAGTTTAATGAGGAAGGTTTGGAGAGCTAAAGTTCCTCCAAAAATCAAGAATCAAATCTGGCGAGCTTCATCAAATTGCTTGCCAACTACTACTCACTTGCGATCTCGGCAAGTTGATGTTCATATTAATTGCCCTATTTGTCGATTTCAACCTAAAACAGTTATTCATGCTCTCACCCTCTGTCCTTTTGCTATTACTTGCTAGGTGCTTTTTAATGTGGCTATTGACATCGCTCAAGTTAATGATTTTTCATCATGGCTGCTGACTTTGCTGAATAGTTTGAATAAGGATCAACATCCAATGGTCTTGATGTTATGTTGGGCAATTTGGAATTCACGAAATGAGCTGTTATGGAATAAAAAACATTTCACTCCTCATCAAGTTGTTGACTTTGCAGGTGTTCTTCTCCAACTATGGAAGTCTGCTTAATCTTCCAATTTCATTTCTGATCCTATAAGTACAGAAAATGATGGGGTGGTCTGTTGGCGTAAGCCGCCTCTTAGATGGTTAAAAGTAAACATTGATTCAGCAAATTTTCAAGCTTCAAACAACTCAGGTTTTGGTATGGTGGCTAGAAGAGATGATGGAAGTGTTTTAGCGGCTCACTGTGTTTCAATATTTAGCACTTTTAATCCAACTATGACTGAGTTAATGGGTGTAAGGGAAGCTCTAAGTTGGGTAAAACAATAAGGTTGGAGTAGAGTTTTCGTGGAAATGGATGCTCTTGCTATTTTCCAAGCTCTGCAATCTCCTCAAGATTATGTGTCTACTTTTGGACTTCTGCTAGATGATTGTATCCAGCTAGTCCATGAAATTATTCAGGTCAAGTTCTGTTTTGTAAGAAGAATGGCCAATCAAGTTGCCCATGAGCTAGCTAGAGCTAGTCTATCTTGGGCGAGTCCTATGTATTGGGATGAAAATGTTCCCAGTTTTCTTCTTACTCTGTTACATTTTGATCTCAGTTAATGAAATCCTTCATTTTAGTTTCAAAAAAATAACTATGTTTTTTAATACCATTGAATGAGTAAATAATAGAACTTGAATTACATTACTATATTTTTCCAAACCCTAGCATTAATGATAAAAAGAAAAATTTTACAATTGCTACTATTTCTGAAATCACATGTATCTTCCAATGATGAAGAAAAGTTTATTATAAATTGAAACCATGCTTTGGTGGTAATATTTTAGTTTCATATACATTAGTGTTGTGGTATGATATGTATGTTGTTAATTAGGGTTTCTATGATGCAAAACGCAGCAAAAATTAAAAATTTTAATCTTGAAACCCTATATAAGATCCATGTAATTCGGTTAAATCAATTAAAAAGGATTCCAAAAACTCACTAATATGATTTCAAGGTAAGAAGGTTGGAAGGATGAGAGGGGGTTCACACTGATGACACCCTACCTCGAGCTTTTCATATCCAATTGCCAGATGGAGGCGCCGCCAATAAAGCTACGCCCTCTATTGGTATCCACACGAATAGGGCGACTAAAGCAACGTTGGTGTGGTAGCACCTTTTCTCTAAGACTCTTCTTATTTTATTTTTCTCTTTAAGTGTATTTTTATTTTCTAAAAAGAAGTGGAAGAAGGAGGAGGAGAATTGAGAGCCCTGAAAAACCCTAGAGAAACGGATGTATATATAACCATCCCATCACTTACTTACCAAAACATTTTTGGTAAAATTAAGCTTCGTTTTCTATTTTGATTCTAATTACAAAATTAAAATCATTTCCCAATTTATTTAAGATAACACTTACCTTAAATAAATAAGGATATATATATATATATATATATATATATATATATATATATATATATATATATATATAACCATTGGGTCAATTAACCCAAGTATGCTTTGATCCTATTCTAAGTGTGCGACCCTGTAGGTTCACACAACGTTGGCAGTAGACCTAAAATTTCCATTTTAGCCTAAGGTTATAAGTGGCCTCTAGCAAGACATTATGACTACCCAGGTTGTGTGAAGGCTAATAATCTATATTAGTCCTTTTGTCACGCGATATCTTGATTAAAAATGGATCATGTCATCCTTATATTATTCAATCATATTATTTCTTGATCCCAAGTAGACTGATATAAATAACTCTTTATCAATTCATTCTAGCATAGCCATGCATTTCTCTTCAATCTAACTTATCGAGGGCCCACGGATAGCTTCTCATAATAACTAAGAGATAAATTTCATCTTAATCACGCACATTCCTCACATAACTCATTTTGTATCCAATTATAACTTGTTTTGCCATCTAGTTAAAGGTTATGTAAGAATGTGTCAAAATACAAAACTTATTATGTAGAAAACAATGGTGATTTCAGTTCAGAGGACTGAAATAATACTATTGTGATGAGAATTAGTTATGACAATAATCCATGTAGTATTCTCATAGTGGGTCAATTCAGTACATCATTTCTATAAATATTTACCCATGAGTTTGACTTAATATCTAATATACATGATCAGTAAAACATAATCATCAGTTAACCTCATACTAGTCTTTATTCATTGTTGTTCCCACAACAATGATCGACTAGGGATAATTTAGAATAGAATTCAAGAATCACTTAAGAGTTTTACTATCAAGTGACATACTTGATGATCTTAGGTAGAATTAACTTTTCAAATAACATATTAGAATCAGCCAGTAATAATGAAAATGTTTCTTTATTAATAAAATAGAAATATGACAAAGTCAAAATATGGCCATTACGCAATTGGCATAGGGCATATCACTAACATATATGCACTTAAAAAATTACAAAACATAGAAAACAAAAAACTAACATTTATATTGTAGGAAGTTTGAAATGCAACAATGTTAGAGGTGAAGGCGGATCTTTTACCACCATATATGTCTTTGATGTATATACCTTTTTACTTTTTTTGAATTATGTTTCTTTTATTTTCATTACATTTTTAACTACTTATTATCTCATCAATTTTACATCTTTTTTTACGGATTGGATTCCACCATTTGGATGAATTTGTTATCTTTGTGTCTCCATTTGCAAGCATAGATGACCAGATACTAGATACACCTTTCCACTTTCTTCGAAGAATGAGTTGTTGCTGGATGCTTATTTAAATCACAAATGGAGACACCTAGCATCAAGTCTTCGCACAAACCACATGCTGAGTGGATTAATTGGATTGATAGGTTGAATTTGTCACTACAAGAAATTCGTCCTTTTGTGACACTAGAAATTGTCATATTAGAACAAGAATTTTGTCACCAAAGATAATACATGACAAATTTATGTCATCATAGCGGTCATTACAGCAAGTGTGTGGTATTTTGTTTAGGTGATGATTTTTATTTTCAATGATGTTACAATGACAATGAATGCATTTGTCATTTTAAGTGTTAGTTTTATGACGAAATTTTGTCTATTTTAATGATGAAATACCCATCACAAATAGGATAAATTCTTCATGTTAAGAAATTGATTAATATGACAAATGAATGATTAGTCACATATAAAAAAATAAATAGCGACGAAATTCCTTACTTTCCTAAAATAGTCTCAACTTTAATGGTGACAACGAAATTGTCATCGTTACAGTTGATATTTTGTAATCAAATATTACACACCAATGCGACCATATGTAATTCTCATCACCAAAATTTTTTAAATATTAGATGACAATTTTGGTACGTCATAATTGGATATTATTTGTGACAATTTTTTCATCACAAATAATCATATTTTATATTGAGACAATTTTTTAATTTATTTCAAATAATTATATTTATTTATTTTATACTTTTATTTGTATATTTAATTTAATATTATTTTTTTCTTTTATCATTTCAATATTGTTGTCAAAACAATTTTTAAAAATAAATATTAATAATATCATTTCATTAGTAAAATAAATTTACATAAGTTCAAATTAAAGTAATACTAAAAAAAAAATGCACCACCTTAAATAACTTCAACAGTTGCTTAAACAATCAAGACAAGTTGACTTAAAAAAAAATTAATCTAACAAAATCTAACAAAACACCATTAGCCACATTTATCCTTCCTTGCATCATCCCTTAATATTATGTGCTCCCTCTTGAGAAACCAGCAATCTGGCACCAATTATTCCTTGGTCAAGAAAAGAAAAATACATCCAAGTTAAACCATTAAAAGAACAACATGAAAGATATTTAAATAGTATGCACCAAGTAGTGAAGAGATAAACAAACAGATAAACAAGAAAAATATCACTATAATCTACACATAATCTAAACTAAATAAATGTGAAAAAATATAAACAAATTTGAAACCTAATGAAATTAAACAAATTCTATGAGAAAATAAAAGAGAACATATATCTACCATGCTATGTATTTCTCCAAGCTAAGGAAGGTAGTGGATATAAGGGGCCATTCAGATTCTTGTTAAAAGAGAAAGGTGGGGAAAATAAGGTTCAAGACATGCGACTTGAGCAAAAAAAAAAAATGCAATTGAATGAGTTCACTGTCTACTTTTGTTTGTTCTTGGCCTATGCATTTGTGGGATTTGGCTAATTCTCTAAAAAAAAAAATAAGCCATAACAAAATACATTTTGCATTTATTTTACCTGGCCATTTAGATGGCGCTATGCATTTTTAACTTAAAAGCAACAAAATAAAATTTACCTAGCCAAGCTTATGCTCAACCGAAAAGAAAATAGCAAGTTTTATAACATGTCTAACCTCATCATCTAACAAAGTTAAAATGTCTTGGGGTTATGTAAATCTATTTCCTGTAAATTCAAGTAAGAAAGTCGTTAACCATAACACCACATGACATAGCAAGCCTACAACTATGACATTCCTCTTACAAGAGTAAAAACTAAGTACATGAAAATTAGCCTAACCACATTATAGGGAATTTGCAATACGCAGTCCCCAACTTTTATTCCTTTAGAAGAAAACAGTGATCTGCATGTGAAAATATATATAATTACGCATATAAATTAAAGATTTTTAATATAATTCTACTAGAAAACTTAAATTTGGAAAATTTATAAACATTTTGGTAGTGAAATTAACTGTTTGAGTCATTTCTCATTAAAAATTTAATATTATATGGATAAACTAGTTCATAGAACCGAGCAAAATTGGGCCTCATTTATGACCAATATGCTTTGTGTAACTATGCATTTTTGGGTGCATAGTGTTAACTCTTTTGATTTCCCTTTTAGTCTAGCCTCAATTACACTACAGGATGTGTTTATGCTAACAGAATTACCAATATTTGGTCTAGATACACTATGTTTGATTGATTCAGAGGATGACACATTGCCAAATTTTTCAGTAGCCTTAACTGACTATTCTTCATATCATTCTTTGATTCAACATAAGGTAAAAGCATCTGGTATGCCTTCTAAGAAGGAATATGTGGAATTTCTTTATTTTTGATTTGCAAATTCCTAATGTATCCTTTTTTTAGAAACCGGGCTGTGGAGTGCATAGATTGGGCAGGAGCTATCACATTAGGGAAGTATCTCACCCTTGGATCAATTTTACTTGAGCTCACCTATAGATCATTAAAGTATTATTATACATCAAGGCCTATTTCAAGGTTTGGAGGAGCACTTTGGTTTGTCCAGTTATGGTTGTTAGCTTACTTCCCAGAATTAAGAAGTGAGGAACTTCCTCAATTAGATGAATCAATTGGATTACAGGTTTATTGTTACAGCTACTTTATGTCATTCCAAGAATTTTTATCATTGTTTTCAAAACAGACAATAAGGACCAAAGAGTAGTTCTTCATACTTTTTAGTAAAGAAATAAAAAACTATCGGTTGCAATATGTATTGAAGGATGATGATTTTAGAATTCCTTATCAAGTTCATTTAAGGTGTTTTTATGCCAATATAACTGTAAGGCCATTCTTTGTAGGTAGAACTAGTGCATTTGACTCGAACAAGCCAAGCTTGAGAACAGAGTACTATCTACCTTTTCTATAGAGTCAACAGTTTGGCTTAGACCAGTCTAGGTATCCAAATGAAGTTGTAATTAAAGTTGTAGCCCAGTTTGAGTCTACTAATGAAATTAAGATAATTGTTTACAGCCTAAATGATTTTAAATGTCATGTTGGTATATCATCTCAGCAGAATGTTGACAATTTCAATAAGTGGTGGTCTCAGAGATTTTTTGAAGTGATTTCTTCCAATATTAAGAAAGTTATAGTACGTGGGCTATACTTCATACCCAATTTAAAATTTCATTTTAATTCCACTATTTTGTTCTCATCTTTTCATCCTTTTTCATAATAAGTTTGTCGTATCCCATTCAACCATCAACTTCCAAAAATGAAAGTCTCATAATAATGAGGGACAATATCAAATTAGAAAAGCAGCTCCACACAAAATGGACAAATCCAAAAATAGAAAAAAAGAGAAGACCATTGTTGCAACACCTAAGAGGTAGATGACATATGGTATGTCTTCCAGATTAAGAAGATCCAATAGGATGCATAAAGTTGGAAACTAATCTACCTCAAAAGATCCTATTACCATTATTGATGATGTCATTAAGGATTTAAAAGGACAACCTTGATAATAATGATAATGTCTCACTATAGTTCTATTCCTTTGATGATGCCTACAAGGCCAATTTGCATACTTCACCAATGGGACAAATGAAAAGAACTGTTGACAATGTAGATGTTTGCAACTCTGTATCATCTTATGCATTTAATAATGAAGCCACATCAGCTTCGCCACCTAAAGAGGTAATAAACATCTTCTTATACTACTAATATAATTTGTTTATTTGGTAAAATTAACTTATGCAAATCTATTTAGTTGTTTACATTATTGAATTTCTTAGTTTTATCTTTTATTAGTGTTAAGGGTGATATGAGTGAAAGAGTTAAAAATGCATTTTCTAATGTTTCACCAGAAGAACCGATTATTGATCTTGATTCCAACTTCTTAGAATAGTCTACCATATCTGTTTCACCTAAATAAATAGTATTCACATGAGATGACATAAAAATATCTAAGGTTAATGTTCATTTTCTTTTGAGACATGAATTATTTTCATTAGATGCTCAACAAAAGGACTTTATCTTTTAGCTTTGTCAATACTTTAGAGTGTAACAACCTAAACATATCAATCTTTTATAGTCTCCAAAGTGTTGGGTGATATGGAGTCAATATTCTCTTCCTCAGCCAAAACAACCAAATCAGTAGAAATATCAAAAATTTAAAAGGTGATGTCCATTAGCAAAATGCTATGAAGAGTGCACTTGAGGTGTACACCAAGGACCTGGTTAATATCCACCAGGAGTATGTGTACAAGCAAAATCGGATTGAAAGAGATAAAAAGCTAAAAAAAATCATGAGTTAGAGCTTCTAGAACAGGTAGAGGGAGTGAAGCTCAAAAGGTAACAGGTCAGGTCTGAATACAAGAGCATCACTGCTCAGTTATCTCAATAGTAAGAACAAGCATTACACTGGACTGTAGAGTACAAAAAGGCAATTAAAAATCTAGAGGCTTATTGCTTGAAGTGGCGTGAGCTAAGGTCTCTTGACCTTAGCAAAATATAATAAGGTTAGATACAACTTGTTGACGCTAACAGGTTAGACTTTACACTATTTGAATCACGATCCCTTTTTTACTCATTATGGGAAAACATAGGGAATGTGAGGGAAATACTAGAAGAGCTTAAGGATGGCACAAGAGCGCTTCTAACCCTCCACCCAGCTAGGAGAAATAGGAGTTGCCACTCGGTATCACCCGAGAAATTATCTGGTTAAGGATGAGGCAAACTCAGATCTCTCTCTCAGAACCAAAGTTCACCCATAGGATAAAGTATTGGGTTAGGATGTGATGTCGGCAGAAGTAGAATCATTTTATTTCGAGGTATCTCCATACTGCTCGAATACTGAGCAGGGCCGACCTTAATAGTTTAATACAATGCTTCTAAAGAATTTGTACCATTTTGGATCAACCGATACACAGAATGCAAGCATAATATATTTACACAAGCACATAAAAATGATATGATAAATATAATGATGCATGAACATATTAATCAAATAAATAAATAAACATGGTAAAATATGATGCATGATCATGGAAAATGTTGAATTAACACAATATACATACACATGTTATGACAATTATGATGGCATAATGAATATACATGGCATAATCATGGCATATTTACATGTTATGGAATTAATAACACACAATCATATTTATCACACACATCCTGAATTTCCTATGCATGACATCCTAATTATGTCATATGAAAAGTGAAATAAATAACAACAGTCAAAATAAAAAAGAGTAGAGATTAGAGAAACAAACACTCGAGTAGGCTCTTCCTCTTCATCTTGTCCTTATTTAAGATAAAGATAGTAAATGAAATGAAAAATGATCAAAAAATCCATGAAAAGAACAAAAAGGAAATTAATGATATACAAAAAGAATTAAATAAGATTCTTTTACGAAAGAAAAGAAAATGGTAATTAAAAGATACCAAAAAGGTCAAATTTATGATGATTAATTAGACAAATTAGAGTCTTTAACTTATAATGTATACAATTTATCAAATTAGGCCTCAAGATGTGAATCTTGTACCTTGGATTAATTACATGCACATCATAAATTATTGCCTTATTATCATCCCAACAATCATCATTAATGGTTTTAAAAAGAAGGAAATGAGACAATTGATTTTGAGATCTTGGTTGAACTTCAACATTATGAATGGGTACATAAAATACAACATAACATGCAATAAACAAATATTCACAAATGGAACATAATAAAGGAAATTTTGAATGTAATAAAATGAAATGACGAAAAATAAGAAATAGAATTGAGTAAAGAAAAGGAGATTAATATAAAAATCCTTTAAAATATAATAAAAAGGAATTACAAGATAATATCATAACAAAATAGAAATTATTATTTGAAATAAAATAAATAAAAAGAAAATTGTGATTAAAATCAAGGTAGAAAATGGAAATAAGAATCATATTAGTGATTATATTAAAAATTGAATTATTTAGCCAAAATTAAGAATTAGTGCAAATAAATTGGAAAATGCATAAAAGAAATAATAGATATTAGATATGTAGTAAAGAAGTCATAATATTAAAATAAAAAGAAATTAAAAAGGAGATGAGAATAGAAAGTTAAATAAACATTGAATTTATGGAGAAATGAATATGTCATCAAAAGAATTAAATTACAAATAGCAAACATAAATGATGAATAAAGAGATTGAATAAATGGAAAATGGCATTGTAGAGAGATATATAAAAGAAAAAGTAAAAAGTAAATGAAATTTAAAATAAAAATTGAGGCGTAAAGAAGATGATAGAAACATTAAACAAACTAGACATATGCTTGCGCAATGCGCGAGTTATATAAAAATATGAGTAAAAATCTTAATAAAAATATTATATAAAATATATTTTAGTATTTACCAATTTCCTTTTTTTTTTTGTCAATATGGTATTTACCAATTTCTTATTGGTGAAACAAACTTTCAAATAAATTCAACAAAGATGAATAAATAGATATAATCCCTTTGAATTAAGAATAATTAAGTCATTTATATTATAAATAAAATTAAT
>CATIWK010000979.1:0-11118 GCA_949634005.1 Mallotus japonicus | reverse complement strand
TGCTAGAGGAGTGAAAGAAGTTGACTGGGAAGCAGAGCCGTTGAATTTGAGGAACCCTGTTTGATGCAAACCAAGCAAGCACCAAGCATGATGATTTGCTCAAGTACAATGGACCAACTATAAGGGTTAGAACTAAGAGGTTTAAATATGTTTTGCAAGTCTTTATGAAGTCCATATGGTGTGAGACAAGTGAAACTAAAATCCAAGATGAAAAGGAGCTTCATTTTATTCATTTAATTCAAGTTCAAGAAGGGGACATGGCTATGCAACTTGGAGACACGACCATTGCTAGTTTGAAGTAACATTGAGTTGATTCTTATCTTTTTGTTCCTTGGTAGCATGCTTCAGTATTTGGGTCATAAAGTTCGCTACAGAAGTCAGATTGAGGTAATTCAAAATGCTATGGAAAGATAAGACATAGACCTATAACGTTTTTTAAGACAATTTTGGCTAATTCAATCGTCTTCAATTTAACACAACCATGTCAAACACTTGACACAGCCGTCAGGTTTTGTCCAGCTCTGTTCCCATGAACCAAACACAGCAGTGTCACCTTTTTGACATAGCTGTGCCTGAGAGCAATATTTGAGAGAATTAGAGTGACACAGCTGTGTCATATTTCCAACATAGTTGTGTCTGACGTCAGGCCAAAAATCCTTATTTTTCTAGGTTTCCTTTTTGATGTTTAGAAAGTTTATTTTGTTATCAACTTTGTTCTTTATTAGGGTTTTATTATAAATAGCCATCTTAGATCTATAAACAAACCAGTTGTTGAATTTTCTTTGATTAATATAAATTATTTGAGAGGTTAGAGTCCTTTCTTTAGTTCTTAAAGGAACTTTATGAATTTTATCAAGTGAAGCCTTGGTATATTCAAATCTAGTTTATTTTAAACTTGAAATTGGCTTAGTTCAATCTTAGGTTTTCATTGAACGACCTTTAATTCTTTGTAACTAAGGTTCTTAAGTACATGTTATTTAAGGGTCTTGTTGGGAGTTAGAGTTTTATCATTTGATTCATTGAACGATCCTTGGCAAAGACATCAACATTGAATACGGTTTTGGTACAAGTTAACCATGTTCGTATCATTTGGTATCATAGCTTTGGCTCAATAATCAAGTACGTATCTTTATTTTAATTGTTCTTCTTATTCTTAAAAAAAAATTCCAGAATTCTTCTAGTCTTATTTTCATTTGTTCCTTGTGTGTTGATTTTGTTATCAACTCTATTCTCTTTGTGATTCCTTTTATTTCTTTGTTATTCCTACCATAACTCTCATTTAAATTTGATTGTTTTCATTTGTGTTAGTTTAAAAAAAAGTTACAAATTAAAAAAAAATTCGAATTCAAAAAAAAAATCAAATCAAGTATAACTCTCTTCAAATCCGTGTTGGGTATCCAAAATTCAAGTGCTTTGCCTATTTCAATTTTGAATTATACTTAACTTGCATTTTGGGGTAAACACTTATTCCAAAATTTTCTTGCTCACATTTTGTTTGATTATTGTCTTTATTTGTTGCGATTTCTTTGGTTCCTATAGTTAATTTGAGTTTAATTTAACTTTATTTGAATTATATTGAGCTTAATTTGATAATTAGTAACTTGAGTTCAATAAGAACTATAAGAGAGGAATTAGAGAGAGGTAAAAGGTGAGTGGTGAGGACATTAGAGGGTAAAAGCCTAATTGAGTGAAACACGAGTGTTGAGTGACATCTTTTGAGTGTAAATACGTGAGGGAGTGTTACTTGTGAGGTTTTCTTTTGTTCTTTGTTCATAATGGCAGGTTCAAGTGAAGTGGATAAAGATCCTGATTGGAAGCTTTTCATGAGGGCAATGCAAGATCAAATGGCACAATTGTTGACTAGCCATCAAGAAGTTCAAGCACAATTAAGAAGGGTGGAGCAAAGTCAAACCATAGGTGCCACAAACAATAACAATTAAAATGTACCTAGAGAAGTCTGAATAGGAAGATAGGTTGATGAAGATTATGAGTCTATTGATGAGAATGTTCAAACACGTGGTAGGCAAGATAGTAATATTGGGAGTATAAAAATGAAAATTCCTATCTTTCATTGTAGAAATGATCCTAAAGCATATCTAGTATGGGAAAAGAAAGTGGATTTTGTGTTCGATTATCATAATTATTCCTAAGAAAAGAAAGTCAAGCTTGCCGTTGTTGAGTTTGTAGGCTATGCCCCAGTGTGGTGGGATCAGTTAGTGTTGACAAGAAGGCATCGTGGAGAAGAACCTATCTCTATATAGCAAGAGATAAAGGCCATCATGTGAAAGCGATTTGTGCCAAATCATTACTATAGAGATTTGCATAATCGACTTTAAGGCCATAGACAAGGTTCAAGAAGTGTTAAAGAATATTATCAAGAGATGGAGATAATTATGATACGGGCTAAGATTGATGAAGACCATGAACAAACCATGGCTCATTTCTTGAATGGGTTAAACAAGGAGATTGCTAATGTTATGGATTTGCATCCATATGTAGAGTTAAAAGATATGTATCACATGGCACTCAAAGTAGAGCGACAAATAAAGGGTAGAACTTCTAAGTCTCAAGTGACCACAACAACATCCAATTGGAAGTCAAAGTGGAAAGAGGGTGATAAAAGCACTTCCAAGCCTAAATATGAAAAAAGAGGTAAGGAAGGAGGGATTTCAAAACAAGTTGAAGCACCCAAGCCTAAAACAAGTTCCATTGAATGTTTTAAATGCAAGGGAAGAGGACACATGTAACGAGATTGTCCAAACAAAAGGGCAATGATCATTGTTAATGAGGAGTATGATAGTGAAGATGAGGAGGAGGAAGATGAAATGCCCCCACTTGAAGATACAAGTGATGTTGAAGAAGACCTTAAGGAAGTTGACTACAAAGATTTCTTAGTTACAAGGAGCACATTGAGTACATAAACAAAGGTAGAAGAAGATGAACAATGTGACAACATTTTCCATGCAAGATGTCAAGTTAAAGGCAAGTTATGTTGTTTAATCATTGATGGAGGTAGTTGTACAAATGCAACTAGTACTTTGTTAGTTGAAAAGCTTAATTTACCAACTTTGAAGCATCCTATATGGTTGAATGATTGTGTAGAAGTTAGGGTGACTAAACAAGTACTTGTTCCTTTTTCTATAGGGAAATATGTTGATGAGGTTCTTTATGATGTTGTGCCTATGAAAGCTGGTTATATTCTTTTAGGGTGACCATGGCAATTTGATAAGAGGGCTATTCATGATGGATTCACTAACAAATATTCATTTGTCATGAATGGTAAACAAATTATACTTTCACCTTTGTCACCTAAAGAAGTTTATGAAGTTCAAATGATAATGAGAGAGAAAAAGAAAATAATATGCAGCAAAAGGAGAGATGTGAGAAAACAAACGAGAGGTGTGAGCAAAGAGTGGAAAAAGGAGAGCTAAGAGTGGATGCGCAAAAGAAAAGAGAGGTGCATGCAAAAAGAGAGATTGAGAGGAAAAAAAAAGAAAAATAAGTGAGTTTCTATGCAAAAGTGAGTGATGTCAAGAGAGCATATTTTTTGCAATTGCCAATGATTGTACTTTTGTACAAAGAGGCATATTTAGCTACTAATGAACTTGACTTTTATTTGCCTAGTGTTTTTATATCTCTTTTGCAGGAATATAAGGATATGTTTCCCGAGGAGGTGCCTAAAGGATTACCACCCTTAAGAGGGATTGAGCATCAAATAGATTTCATTCTAGGTTCCCAAATTCCAAATAAACCACCATATCAATGTAATCCCGAGGAGACAAAGGAGTTACAACGACAAGTGGAGGAATTAATGGATAAAGGGCTGATTAGGGAAAGTATGAGCCCATGTGTTGTACCTGTCTTGTTGGTACGTAAGAAAGATGGCTCATGGCGTATGTGTATTGATTGTAGAGCTGTCAATAAGATAATGGTAAAGTATCGCCATCCCATTTCTCGCTTGGATGACATGATTGATGAGTTGTATGGTGCATGCATTTTCTCTAAAATTGATTTTAAAAGTGGTTATCATAAAATTAGGATGAGAGAAGGGGATGAATGGAAAACTACTTTTAAAACAAAACATGGGTTATATGAGTGGTTAGTTATGCCTTTTGGGTTAACTAATGCACCTAGCACTTTCATGAGATTAATGAATCATGTTTTACGTGCATTTTTAAGGAAATTTGTAGTTATTTATTTTGATGATATACTTGTTTATAGTAAGTCATTATCTTGAACATGTATGTTTGGTTTTTAATGTTTTACGCAAGGAAAGATTATTTACTAATCTTAAGAAATGTTCTTTTTGCACAAGTAAACTTGTTTTCCTAGGATTTGTAGTAAGTGCACAGGGTATTGAAGTGGATGAAGAGAAGGTTAAGGCAATTAAGGAATGACCTACACCTAAGTCAGTTGGAGAAGTTTGTTCATTCCATGGATTGGCAAAATTTTATAGATGATTTGTTCGTGATTTTAGTACCATTGCTGCTCCATTGATTGAAGTGATTAAGAAGAAAGTGGGGTTCAAATGGGGAGATGCACAAGAGGAAGAATTTAAGATGCTTAAAATAAGTTGATCTCTGCCCCTTTACGTTCTTTACCCAACTTTGCTAATACTTTTAAAATTGAATGTAATGCCTCAGGTTTGGGTATTGGAGCTGTACTTATGCAAAAAGGAAAGCTAATTGCTTACTTTAGCAAGAAGTTGAATGGAGCAGCCTTAAAGTATCCCACATATGATAAGGAGATGTACGCGCTAGTTCGAGCTTTGCAAACATGGTAACATTACTTATGGCCTAAAGAATTCGTGATTCATATGGACCATAAATCTTTGAAGTACTTAAAAGGACAACAAAAGCTCAACAAAAGACATATCAAATAGAGTGAGTTTATTGAATCTTTTCCATATGTTATAAGGTATAAACAAGGTAAGGAAAATATAGTTATTGATGCGTTATCTCGAAGGTATATACTTCTTTCCATACTTGATGCTAAATTATTGGGTTTTGAATATATAAAGGATTTATATGCTAGTGACCATGACTTTAGTAAATTCTATGATGTAAGTGAAAAAAGAATTTGTGAGATAATCATTTATGTGTGCCTACGAGTAGTATACGTGAACTCTTAGTGAGAGAAGCACATGAAGGTGGATTAATGGGACATTTTGGTGTTGCTAAGACTTTAGATGTTTTGCATGATCACTTTTATTAGCCTAATATGCATATTGATGTTCAAAGAATTTGTGATAAATGCATTGTGTGTAAGCAAGCTAAGTCTAAGTCTAAGCCCCATGGGTTATATATGCCACTACCTGTACCTAGTATGCCTTGGGTTGATATATCTATGGATTTTGTTTTAGGTTTACCTAGGTTTAAATGTGGTAATAATTCAATATTTGTGGTTGTGGATCGATTTTCTAAGATGGCACATTTTATTGCTTGTCATAAAACTGATGATGCCTCAAATATTGCTAATCTTTTCTTTAAGGAAATTGTGCGTTTGCATGGTATGCCTAGAACTATTGTTAGTGATAGGGATGCTAAATTCCTTAGTTATTTTTGGAAGAATTTGTGGGGGTAAATTAGGGACTAAGTTATTATTTTCTACTACATGTCACCCCTAAATTGATGGTCAAACTGAAGTAGTAAATTGCACTTTAGGACAATTATTGCGCACATTAATTAAAAAGAATTTGAAATATTGGGAAGAATGTTTGCCACATATTGAGTTTACTTATAAACGTAGTGTGCATTCATTTACTCATTATTGTCCTTTTAAAGTTATTTATGGTTTTATTCCTTTGAGTCCGTTAGATTTATCTCCTTTGCCATTGAATATGAGAGTTGATCTAGATGGTAAAAAGAAGGATGATTTTGTTAGGAAATTACATGAAAAAGTGCGCATGAATATTGAACAAAAGAATTTAAAAGTTTCCTAACAAGTTAATAAAAGGCGTGTGAAAGTCATCTTTGAACCTGGTAATTGGGTTTGGGTTCATTTTAGGAAGGAAAGGTTCCATAGTTTACAAAAATCTAAATTGAATCCTAGAGGTGATTGTCCTTTTCAAGTTTTAGAAAGGATTAATGATAATGCTTATAAGATTGATTTGCCTGGTGATTATGGTGTTAATGCTACTTTTAACATTTCTGACTTATCTCCTTTTGATTTTGATGAGGTTGATGATTCGAGGATGAATCTTTCTGAGGAAGGAGGGAATGCTGAAAAACCAAGCAAGCACCAAGCATGATGATTTGCTCAAGTACAATGGACCAACTACAAGGGCTAGAACTAAGAAGTTTTAAGATGCTTTGTAAGTCTTTATGAAGTCCATATGGTGTGAGACAAGTGAAACTAAAATCCAATATGAAAAGGAGCTTCATTTTGTTTATTTAATTCAAGTTCAAGAAGGGGACATGGCAATGCAACTTGGAGACATGACCATTCCTAGTTTGAAGCAACATTGAGTTGATTCTTATCTTTTTGTTCCTTGGTAGCATACTTCACTATTTTGGTCATAAATTTTGCTACAGAATTCTGATTGAGGTGATTCAAAATTCTATGGAAATATAAGACATAGAGCTATAACTTTTGTGAAGAAAATTTTAGCTAATTCAATCATCTTCAATTTAACACAGCCGTGTCAAACATCTGATACAGCCGTGCCTGATTCGGGTTCTGTCCAGCTCTGTTCCCATGAACCAGACACAACCGTGTCACCTTTTTGACATAGTTGTTACTGAGAGAAATATTTCAAAGAATTAGAGTGACACAACCATGTTTGACGTCAGGCCAAAAATCCTTATTTTTCTAGGTTTCCTTTTTGATGTTTAGGAAGTTTATTTTGTTATCAACTTCATTCCTTATTAGGGTTTTATTATAAATAGCCATCTTAGGGTTGTAAACAAACCATTTGTTGAATTTTCTTTGATTAATATCAAATTATTTGAGAGGTTAGAGTCCTTTCTTTGGTTCTTAAAAGAACTTTGTGAATTTTATCAAGTGAAGGCTTGGTATATTCAAATCTAGTTTAATTTAAACTTGAAATTGGCTTAGTTCAATCTTAGGTTTTCATTGAACGACCTTTAATTCTTTGTAACTAAGGTTCTTAAGTTTAGGTTATTTAAGGGTCTTGTTGGGAGTTAGAGTTTTCTCGCTTGATTCATTGAACGATCATTGGCAAAGATATTAACATTGAATACGGGTTTGGTACAAATTAACCACATTCATATCACTGTTGAACTAGAGGTGGATGGGAGACAATAAGAGAAGATCTTGTTATATTTATGAGCTGTCTCAGCTAATACTAAGTAACCTAGCAGCCCCGCCGAAGAGACCTTGGTTGTTTTGGCCGTAACCAAAGTAAAAATTACTGAAAACATCTGTTGGTGTTAAAGTGAGCTTTTCTGTACCAAAAAATCTAACGGAGAAAGATGAGTCGCCATATTGAATGCCATAGACACATGTCGAGGAAGCACAGTTGAATGAATTGTGTTTAACAATGCAATAACATTATTAATGCCCATAATCAATAAATTTATTCTCTTTAATTTGATAAAATCAATACAGTATAGCTGCTAAAATAATTTCTTACCTGTTGCAGAAATGAGCAAATCACAAAGGGTGGATCCACAAGAAATGTTAGTGTAGGATGTTGACTGTAAGGGATTAAAAATTGGATCTTTTTGGCTATAGCAAGACTTGGCACAGGGCTCACATTGGGTCCAAGTGAGGTCACTCCCAGTATTAAAGATGAGGGTCAAGTCCTTTTTTGGGGTGCCAAGTCCTATAGTAACAATGAATTTTCCAGAACTGACCGAACTATTTTTTGCACCAGAACCCAAACTGAAAAATGAGAGTGGTTCAGCAATAAAAGAAGAGAGGGGGTCAGTTCAGTGGAGGCTGCCCTAATATTTTAGTTTTCGAGGTTCAGATCGGATAAGGCACTTTAAAATCCGAACCGCCCAAAAACCCCAAAACCTATAAATAATATATATATATATATATATATATATATATAGACACACACACACACACAAAACGTCGATGTTTTTATAACTAAACCTAACCTTAAAAAACCCTAGGTATAAATATATCCTAAACTCTAACAGACCCGTCATACTCTCATTCACTCCTTCAAATTCCCTCGAACCTTCCTTTTCTCTGTACCCTAATAGCCGCCTAACCTCTCATTTTCTTCTCAGTAATTGAAACATCGAAACCCTAGCCCCCCCCCCCCCTCACACTATCCTTTCTCTCTTCTATTATGTAATCTCTGTAACTAAACCTTAATCCTCTCTAGACTCGATCTCTTCTCTTCGTCTATTTTTGTTATGTGACTCTGAATCTGTGCTTTTAATTTCTGTCTGTGCTTGATCTTTGAGCAAAATATGTTTTTTTGATAGAAACCTCTGGTTTCTTGAGATTAATCTTTAATGTGAGTCATTTACTCTCTATGATTAAATTCTTTATGTCATAGACTTATAGAAATCAATTTTCAAAGCCTAATTTTTGTAGATCAATCGAGATCTTTATAAAAGGGTAATCATTTTTTTATATTTTGCAAGTTAAAAATTGTTTATTTTTAGTTTTTATATTAATATGTAGTGATGATGGTTAAAATTTTTGTGTTTATATAAAAAAATTATTTGTAGTATACATAGAAAACAATTTCCATAGCCAATTTTTTTTAGATATATCAATCTAAAGAAAGGGTAATAGTTTTTTATATTTTGCATGTTAAAAATGATTATCTTTTGAGTTTTTTTTATTTATTTTTAGTTTGCATGTTAATTTTTTTTGCAGAAACTAAAAAAATTATATGAGTTATATATGAAAATGATTTTAATATTTATTTTGCAATTGATCAATCTATAAATATTCAGATCCAAAAATATTTATTTGAGATCCATCGAAATCTGTATGGATCTATCAAAACAACACTTTGTTTATGTAAAACATAATATGATTTATGATTTGTGCTAATGTATTTTTATTATTGTTTGATGTTATTTTGTCAACTATGTTTATTTGATAAATCAGTGACTTTGTGTTGTTTATGTGTTTTTTCCAGAGTTCTTATGTGAAAACTTATTGCAAAAAAAAAAAAATGGTGGAAGCATAAGTTTTTTTTGGTAAAAGCATAATTTTTGAATGAATATTTCATTATGATTGCTTAGTGATGTGCAAAAACCGACTGAACTGATCTAATCAAGATTCATTGCTCTTCAAGGTATATTTTTTTGCTTTTTATAATTTTTGATTTTTATGATATACTAAAGAACTTTTTTTTTCGATTGATTTTTCCAATGTTGAGTTGTTGTATTTGCTTTATTCTTTGTAGATGGATACAACCCCAACCAATAGCATTATCAATGCTATTGGTATATCTAATGAGGTCGAAGCACAAGCACATACAAATAATCAAACTACCCAAACTCAATAGAATCTAAATCTTGAGCAGATTGAACATACGAAGAAAAGAAAATAAAATAAGTCTAGAGCTGCTGTGTGGGAGCATTTTGACCAATTAAAGGATGACAAAGGCAAGCTTTTTAAAGCTAAATGTAAGTATTGTGCCAAACTTTTGAATGTTGACCCTAAAAAACATGGAACCTCTTCCCTTAGAAATCATGTTTTAGTTTGTATAAAAACCCACATAGCAAAGACAAAAAGACAAGCTTTGTTGACATTTAAACCGAATTCTGATTGTTCTGAAAATGATAGGGTTTTGGGTACTTGGTCATTTGATTAAGAAAGTATTAGAAAAGCACTATCCTATATGGTAATAGTAGATGAGCTGCCTTTTAAATTCGTTAAGGGGGAGGGTTTCAAAAAGTTCATGACTTCTTACCGTCCTAGATTTAAGATCCCATCCAGATGAACTGTTTCTAAGGATTGTTATGATTTCTACTTAGAAGAGAGGTAGAAACTAAAATTTTTTTTGACTACATATAGTCAAAAGAGTCAGTCTCACTACTGACACTTGGACTTTAATTTAAAGGATAAACTATATGTGCATTACTACACATTTTATTGATTCTGAGTGGAAGCTGCAAAAAATAATTCTTTCTTTTGTGCCTGTAACCTCACATAGGGGGGAATACATAGCTCAGCCTCTAGAAAATAGTTTTCTAGAATGAGGGATTAATAATGTATTTATAGTAACTGTTGACAATGCATCATCAAGTGACACTGCATTATCTTATTTCCAAAAGAAATTGATTAGTTGGGGTGGAAGCATGGTTTGAACCCAGTGTGTACATATGAGATGCATGAAAAACATACTTAACTTGATTATTAACGATGGATTAAAAGATATGTCTGTGTCTGTTAAACGAGTTAGAGATGTTGTAAGGTACATAAGGAATTCTCCATTTAGGTTGAGAAAGTTCAAAGATTACAGTGCATTTGTTGGTATTAAGTCTAATTCTGCCTTATCACTTGATGTGCAAATTAGATGGAATTCCACTTTTGATGTTGAAAAATGTATGCATTTATTAAAAAGCATTTGAAAAATTTGAGGAACAAGAATTTTCATTTAGGGTAGACTTAGGAGATGTTCCAGATTTTTTTAATCGGGAGGCTGTGAAAAAGATAGTTCACATGTTGTAAAACTTTTATTTTCTGACTTTGAGAATTTTTGGTTCTCAATATGTGACTACAACTTCATTATTTAGTGATATTTCTAATTTGCGTTGCATGTTGAAAGAGTGGAAGGAGTTTGTTGAAAGTTCTGTTGTGTTAATGGGCATGAATATGAAAACAAAATTTGATAAGTAATGGGGGCATCTTGAAAAAATGAACTTTCTGATCTTCTTTGCCAACATTTTGGAACCTTGTCTTAAATTGGAATCCATGGAATTTTCATTATGTCAATTGTATGGGGAGGTCAAAGGTGGAAGCTTATTTGCAATGAAAGACAGTCCACATGTTGCAACACTTTTATTTTCTGACTTTGAGAATTTTTGGTTCTCAATATGTGACTGCAACTTCATTATTTAGTGAAATTTCTAAGTTGCATTGCATGTTGAATGAGTGGAAGGAGTCTGTTGATAGTTCTGTTGTGTTAATGCACATGAATATGAAAACAAAATTTGATAAGTACTGGGGGGATCC
>CATIWK010000940.1:0-20708 GCA_949634005.1 Mallotus japonicus | reverse complement strand
TACCAAAAAAAAAAATTATATAATTGACAATTTTCAAAATTAATTAATTATAAAAAAATTTTACTTATATAAATATTATTTTATTTTTATTAATTAGGTGTAAAAGGGTTGAATTCTACAATAAACATAATAACATAATATTATGTTAGGAGTGTAATCGAGTCGAGTCGAGTCAACACACTGCCAAGCTCGAGCTCGACTCGAACTCGATCGATCTCTTTTTTTTAAGCTCGAGCTCGACTCGATTAAAGAATTCATATACTCGAACTCGAACTCAACTCGGCTCGACTCGATTAATTAAATTAAATTTTTAAATTTTTAAAATTATATATTTTTAAAATATTCAAACTCGACTTGAGTTCGAACTCGAGCTCGAACTCGAACTCGACTCGATTAGCAAATATATATTTATAATTATATTAAAATAAAAGGTAAAATAGTAAATATATCAAACTCGACTCGAACTCAATAGGTTCGATTAAACTCGCGAGCCTATCGAGTCACATATTTAAAAGCTCGAGTTCGACTCGATAATTTACTCGAGTAGCTCGACTAGACAATAATCAAATCGATTTCGGATTTTTTTTTAATCGATCCCGAGTAGATTTGGCTCTATTATACTTCTAATTATGTAGGCGAGAATCTCCCTTTTAATTAAGCAGGCATTATGACTTATGAGTGCGTCACTTTCAGCTAAAATTCTTTGGCATTATCCCCCATGATCCTTTGCAGTTTTTACTTTCATTTTCGTACCCTGCACTACAGCATTAAAAAAAAAAAAAGTGCAAGATTCTTCAACATCTTTATCCGAGATTCTGTGGATTTTGTTGGGCTTAATTGGGCCAGAAAAGAAATGTACAATATGTTTATTGGTATTATTAGTATTCATATGCTTGTGCGATTGTCTGAGGGCTTCATGTTACTGTTAAAATGAAGGCCCATTAATACTTTCAATTCAAACTCCAAGATTGAGGCTTTGATGAAGTGTAAAAAAAAAAAAAAAGTCCTAACTCAAAAATAGACCTGTAAAGGACTATATGCCAATCTTATACATCAATACCATTCAGTAAGAACTGGAAAATATATCATACAATATTTGAAGATATCTGTGGCACAGTGTTCTTCTTCTGTACATTTGGGAAAATTATGTTGCAGAATTATTGAAATAGGGATAAAAGCTTTTTCTTTTGTCTGATCTTGTGTTGGAATATCGATAATATGAGGCAGCTATATTGGGTCATGACATCGACCTCTATTCCTACGGCCCATTGTATGTAACCATTAACAAAGCCCAATTTTACCATACAAATGTGAATTAAATTAAGAATAGGGCCTGTTCAATAATTACGAAACAAATGCCAATTTTTTCAACCTTTACAGAAGATAAGAGGTCAGACATGCTCTTTGCTCAGAGATGCATCCTTCTAAATTGTTTTGCATTTTGGGTTGGGCTCGTGTGTTTTTTTCTTCCATCGTATGAATAAGGGAAACTCTTGCAAATTATATCATGTATTCATGTCCATATTTAGGGTTCATTACACGTGTGAATATTTTATTTTAATACTTCCTTTTTTTTAAATGCTACTTCTTTCTTTTCTTTTTTTTAATGTTGCTTATTTGCGAAAGTTACATATCAATTCTTTTGAAATTCAACAGCTGATGCTTCTTCTTCTTATTCTTTTTGAATTTATTTAGATTGGATTTTGAATGAGATTGAAAGTGAACCTATAAATGAAGGTCAATGAATCTGCAAGTGGAGGTTAATGAATATGTAGCTAAAAATCAATGAATTTTACTGCAGTTTTATTGATTTTCACTTTCATATTCATTGAGGAGCCCAAAAGGTTCTATTGGCATAAGCTTGCTGTAAATTTTGTCTTTATTTGGGTTGTTTTGATGTGTGTAATTTCAGGAAAATTTATGTCACGTTGCATGGACATGGGCAACATTATTGGGGTTGCAAATGATTTGCGAATTTGCACAAACCTCAAGCCCTTGGACCTTGAATCACAACTCGTAGTTCCATATAATGTGAAGGTCATGAATGAAAAAAAACATGCCTTGAAGATTTCAGCTCCATGTTTGCAACTCCAAATATAGTTCACTGTCTTTTTGTGATTTTGCATTGTAAACGGTAGTGCATTTAGGTTAATGAATCACCATAATTAATAAAATAAAAAGAACAAAATAATTTTTGATAAATAAAAAATACTTTTTTCATTTCTATTAAAAATAAAAGAAAAATATTAATAAGTATGAAGGTAAAAATCAATGAATATGCAGGTAAAAATCATTTAACCTATAAGTTCAAAAAGATTAACGAATCTGCAGGTAAAGACTAATAAATTTACAGGTTAATGTCAATAAATCTGCATGTAAAGGTTAATGAATCCAACTTATAGATAGACAAAAATAGAGTCATGAGATGGGCAAAAACAGAGTCATGGGATGAGAACCCACTGCATTTACGTTTGACGTAAAAAAAAAGACGTTTGACGTGAAAAAAAAAATGCGCATTTTTATCTCGCATATGTGTAGTCCATATTGTAATATGAACAGGGGTGCATGATATAACAATTGTCATATTACCGGTACATTATATCTTACCACTAAATTTCTAACACACATTTTAGACATTAAGAATGAAAGATGCTTACATACTCAAAATATTTTATATTCCGTCATTAAAAATGAGATGTATGTCTTTATATCATAAATCCAACTACAGAGTAGTATAATATGCTTGAAATAAGCAAAAAAAAAAAATTATATTTAACTATTAAAAATGTGATTATAGAATATAAAATAGATCCATAATAAATAAAAATTTATCTCGGAATAATTAGGCTGATTATAAGCCAAAATTATGAAGCAAAGATAATAGTTATCCACATAGAGAAGTAGAGAACAAGAATTATTGCTTGAAAGCCAGACCCATTGATTAGTCAATCAAAAACTATGACTAGCCAAGTCAAGCACTCAAATGTGACCACCATCAATTTCTCGCTGCACTTCTCTTTCCTTCATTTGTTGTTACAAATTACAGCTCTGATCCATATCCTAAAGCGAAAAAATATGATTTTATTTTACGCAGTTTCTGACTATCTATTGCTATTTAGAAGACACCTAATTCAGAATCCCACCAAACATCATAAATGATGAATAGATGGGCAATTCCCAGTTGCAGTGAGCTTCATATGAAATTTATTATCAGGCTACCTAAGCTGACTTTTCACGGCTAGTACACGTCACAAACCCAAATGGCCAAAAAAAAAAAAAGTCGCAGAAAAGTAAACTTTTTATAATCACTGATTCCATGCAAGCGGGCATGTGTGACTTGAAAGGTTGAGAAATTCTCACATAAAATTATGGTGAATATTTGTCTTAATGTACCACTTGTATATTTTTATAATTGCCTGAATCATATATATATATAGAAAATGATTCAGCTTTCACATAAATCACAAAAATTTGGTTTTTCTGTTTGTTGATTAATTTTGTCCCCTCAGCCCTCACCCAATTTCTCTTTTTAAGGTATATCTTTATCAGCATTTAGTAGTCTGATCCTATATATAGTTAATTAGATGATCAATAAGCAAAAGGGTGAAACAAGTGCTCATCATGAACAAATAATAATAATAATAATAATAATGGATGAGTACAACTAGCCTAACATATCTAATTACAAACTGTTTATTTGACCAATACTTGTTTTATTGTTTTTGTAAGTATATTTTGCGACATAATATTATATTTTTATGGTCAACGAGTATTATATATTTTAAATATTTTATATTTAATTAATAAAATGTGATATATAGATTTAATCGTGTGGTTCAATATATCTTAGAGTAAGCAAGCCTCAGGATCTTCATGGCTGCCTCAGAAGTCAGAAGCAATTTTATTATTTTCTCATGCACGGAGCTATACAATTCCAACAAGATACGCTACATGGCAAAAGATGAAGAAAACAATTAATCGGTTTCATGTCTTCTTTAATTAAATCCATCAACTTAATCAACACATTAACGATTTGATGGACCATCACTACCCGCCAATCATTGTCTGTGTAGTGGTGGCTATCCTTTTGCCTTTCAGTTGATAGAAGCCACCAAGCACAGTACTGTTCGAATTATGATACATTTTATCAAATTGTATTTATCTTCTATAGCAAGGGAATCAAAAGCCAGCTTTTTCAATAGATATGAATTTTAAGTCATTATTTGTTCTTAGTAGAAGAGGTAAACGCTATGGGCATCCAAATATAAAAGTAGAATTTAAATTATATTCTTTACACTTTTTTTTGTGGTGGAGAATTAAATCACTTAACAAAAAAAATAAATTTTAAATCATTAAGAAACCAATCGTGGAAATTTAGCAAATAGCAAAGACATATATGTACTATACGTATATAATTGAATTGTTTAGAAGTTATGAGAAGGATGTTACATGCATTAAGCCAGGAAGCCACGGCGTTGAAATTAGATGTTTAATTACAACGGATGATAATCATTTTGCAGCCCATTCAAGTCACGGCATTGGATTTTTTTTTTTTTTTTTTTTTTGAAAAGGTCACGGCATTGAAATTTGATTGTTAATTAAAACTTCAACTTATTAGTGATAGTGATATATGTGACAATAATGTTAAACCTACTTTAAAATAATGTTAAACCTTTGTTCAAAAAAAAAATAATGTTAAACCGTACATTAAAATCTTTTTGTATCTTTTAAACTGGATAGAAAAGACTATTTAAATTTTAGCAAATCTTTTTATACTTTTTTTTTTTTTGAAATCTTTTTATACTTAAATATCTTAAATTACACATTATAATTTCAACTGTAGTTATTATGTTTAATGATCTTAAATAAAACAGTAAAATAGGATCTCATATGAATTTTTTTTTAAATTAGGAGGTCATATAATTTTAATATCGATAAACTGTACAATAGGGATAACCTTCCCTTTTTAAATCGGCGACGGCAGAAATCCTATACCTCAGAATTTCCTTAAAGAGTAGTTATTACTTAACTATTTTCTCACTGGCGATCTCATATGATTTAAATATATGAAATTTAGTTCTCATTATTATCTCCGAAAAGGAACCAATGTAGACGGCCATGTGCTATATATGGACACAATTCATATATGTATATATATATATACACACTGGGCCAATAGATGGCAACATAATTTGTATATGCAGTGATTGTAGTTAGAGCAAGAGTATTAGAATTTAGAAGGCATAATACATACGCAGTCCCCTGAATTTGCCCGTTTTTGCCATTTAGTCACCTAAACTTACATTTTTACCATTTAAACACCTCAACTTGTCAAAAACCTAACATTTAAACCACTTGCCACCCAATTGACAAATTGAAAACGCGCGTGAACAACACCTTCCTGACAGGTCTTACACGTCTGTATGCCACGTATGAAAAACGGTAAAAATAAATAAATTTCAGCTGAAATAATAAAACCCCCAAATTGAAAACCTAATTTCCCGTTTTTGTAGCAAAACTCAATCAAACATAAAATCAAAAATGGTAATCTATCATTCTCAGCTGGTTTGAGAAAACGAATAGATAATGCAAGACGGAAGGAAGCAAGATTTCATCTATCAGTAAGTAGCTTGTAATTGACAAACAACTGCATTACCAATAACAAGAGAAACTCGCGAAGGTTACTAGCTAGAGTGTCGATAGGTCAAAAACTGGAATTGGAAAAAAAGCTCTGTGGGTTTTCAAAGGTTGGAGATTTAAGAACCGAATCAAGGTAATTTTTTGCCCTTCTTAATTTTTAAATCCTTGTAGTTAGTAGAGTGGGTATTTTTGTTATTTGTTTGGTGAGTTAGGGTTTGTTTTGGACATGCATAAAGTAATGAATATTCCCTGGCAGTTGTTTGTCATTTTTTGGTGCATAAAGTACACGAATTTCATTTGGTGTAGTCTGTTTTTGTGTTGCATTTGACCTTATTTTGTTAAAAGTGATGTCTGTGCAGTAACTTTTATTTTTATTTACAGAATGGACACTTTTTCAATATTTTATTATCATGGTGGCCGTTTTGCTATTGTTGGAGACACAGTTGTTTATTTTGGTGGACACATTTTTCCTAGACATGGTTTAGATGCAAATAGGATAGGGTATTTGGACTTGGTGGATGAGGTTGAAAAATTAGGCTGCAGTGGGATTAAAATGTCTTATAGGGTGCCAGGGCTTGGTTTGGCTAATGGGTTAAGAGTAATTACAGATGATAAACAAGTTATAGACATATTGAAGCTGGTTAGTGAAAATGATGGGATGATTAATGTATATGTGAAAGCTGTAAAAAGTAGAAGTGGGGAAAATGTGGTCCCACAACCCCCATGTGAGACCAATAGTAAAGACAAAAAAATTAGGGCAACGTCATCTTCTAATGTGAGTGATATAAAAGGGAAAGAAAAGGGTGAGGGTGAGAGTTTACAAAATAAAAGAGGCAAAGCTAAGGGGAAAGCAAAGAAATCAAGTGCAAAGTCATCTGCTGCACAAACAAAGTCTTCAAAGGGATCTGTAGGAAAAGAGAAGGCTGTAAAGGGGTCTGCATCACAAGGGAAGGCATTAGAGGTATCTACAGCACAGGGGAAGGCATATGAGGTGTCTGCAGCACATGTCCATCCATCTGAGTTGATAGGAGCACAAGAAGAGCCTGCAGAGTTGACTGAAGAAGTAGAACAACATGCACAGGTGCCTGAAGAAGTAGAACCACATATACAGGTGCCTGAAGAAGAAGAACAGCCTGCAAAGGTAGAAGTAGACCCTAATGAGGTAGAGTTAAAAGAAGATGGAAGTTGCAAGGAAGAAACTGACACTGATGGTGAGCTGCTTGCAGATGAGGATATAGAGAACACAAATGATGAAGGAAGTGATGTAAATGAAGAAGATATTATAGCAAGAAAAGAGCTAAGGAACTATAGGAAGAGAAGGCCAACAAAGCAGAGTGCTCTAGGTGGTGATCCAAATCATATTCAACTAGGTGAAGCTGGAGTTGATTCGGGCTATGGGGATGTTGGTCCATCAAGCAGAACGTATACAGGCAAAGTAGGTAGAGATGAGAAATACTTCGATAGTGATGACCTTGGTTCTGATTTGAGTGAAGGTGACAAATGCAGTGATGATGAGGTTCTAGATAGAAGACAAAGTATAAGGGTAGAATATGATCCTAAATGTGAGATACCATTATGGGAAATTGGCATGGTTTTTGAGAATGCTGTCCAATTTAGGGAGGCAATATAAAAATATACAGTTGTGAGGGGAGTTCAGTTGAAGGTTAGACCAAATAAAACTCGTCGAGTCAGGGCAAAATGCAAGGGGACAACTTGCAATTGGTTCATTAGTGGGAGCATTAATGACAATACAAATGATTTCACAGTGAAAACTTATAATCCTGTGCACAATTGTTGGAGAAAAAATAAGAATAAATTGTGTACATCAAAGTTCATTGTAAGGCATTACAAAGATAGAATTATTTCTCAGCCTTCAATCAAGTTGTGGGAGATTCAAGAGCTTTATAAAAAGCAACTGAAAGTGAAAGTTGGGACAACTGTTTGTAGAAGGGCAAAGTTTCTTGTTATGTCTCAATATATGGGTGATTACATTGAAGAATATAATAAGCTTCAATGGTTTGTTAATAAAGTATTTGCTTCAAACCTAGGGAGCACCTGCTTTATGAAGAATGATACGAGCCACCCTGGAAAGGTTGTCTTTGACAGATTCTATATGTGCTTGAATGCACTAAAACAGGGCTTTATTGAAGGCTACAGGAAAGTGGTTGGAATGGATGGCTGCTTTTTAAAGGGGGTATGTAGGGGCCAACTTCTAGTAGCTATTGCAAAAGATGCCAATGAACATATGTATCCATTTGTTTGGGCTATTGTGTAAGTTGAATGTAAGGAAACGTGGAAGTGGTTCTTAAAGGTTCTAAGAGAGGATCTGCAAATGGGAAGTGGTGAGGGCTTTGTCATCATGACTGATATGCAAAAGGTTAGTAATTTGGTCTTATTTAGATTTTATTTACATTGCTGAAGTTGTTTCTTTATTTCAAAAAAATTTATTTTGTTTTTCTTTATTGCTAATATATGGTTTAGTTCCTACTGTTTTAGAGGAACTTCTATATGCTGAACATAGAATGTGTGCTAAGCACATTTGGTCTAACTGGTCTAAAAAATGGCTAAGTAAAGAGAGAAGGAAGAGATTTTGGATGTGTGCTAGGAGTAGTTTTGAAGTGGAATTCAAGGACAATTTAGTGGAATTGAATAAATTAGGAAAGGGGATTATGGAGGAGTTGTTATGTTATAATAAAGAAAATTGGGTTAGAGTATATCAAGGCACTTCCACATAATCTGATGTTGTGGAAACCAATATGTGTGAGACCTTTAATTCCTGGATTTTAGTTCCTAGGCATAAATCCATTATCACAATATTGAATGAGATTAGAACTAAAACCATGCAAAGAATTCAAGTAATGAGAGATTTTGCAAACACTTGGATAAGTGATATTGCACCCACAACTAAGTCAAGGTTAGAAACAAATAAGGGGCATATAATGGAGTGTGACATTATATAGAATGGTGATGCTGGTTTTGAGGTTCAGGATGGACCATATGAGCACACAGTAGACCTCAAGAAAGAAACTTGCACCTGTAGATCGTGGCAATTGAAGGGTATCCCCTGTGCACATGCCAT
The DNA here is from genome assembly GCA_949634005.1 of Mallotus japonicus. Lineage (NCBI taxonomy): Eukaryota > Viridiplantae > Streptophyta > Magnoliopsida > Malpighiales > Euphorbiaceae > Mallotus > Mallotus japonicus. The sequence goes on along the minus strand of CATIWK010000940.1, from coordinate 11,989 downwards.
ATATGCTTTGCAACATAGAAATTTGGAGCCAACAGACTATATAGCAATGTGGTATCACAAGGAAACCTACTTGAAGACGTATTCACATTTCATTTAGCCTGTACCTGGCATGAGAATGTGGCAATCAAGAGAACATCCTCCAATTGAACCACCACCATTTAAAGTCATGCCAGGTAGACCAAAGAGAAATAGAAGACAGCCTAGAGATGAACCAAAAAAACTCAATAAGTTTCCAAGAAAAGGAACCAAGATGACTTGCAGCAAATGCAAACAGCAAGGTCACAATAAAAAAGGATGTAAAGAGATACTAAATAGTGGGAATCAGGTAATATTTGCTAATTTTTTCTCTTGTTGGACATTATTATATGTTGGATGTGTTGCTTATGATGTAGTTTGGATGTGTTGCTTATGATGTAGTTTGGATGGGTTGCTTTGTAAAACAGGGCTCTGCACTTCCTTCAAAATCTGTTAATCAAACTAGAGAAAAAGAAACTCAAGTATAATATTTACAACTGTCAATGTCAGTTGATGTTTAATTTCCCTTTGCTGATTTTGTAAACATTTGTGTTAGATGGAAAGGACAAACCCAAGTGCAATTTGTAGGAGAATGAGAGCACAAACTAAGGGAACTGATAAAAGAGGAAATTCAACATCCACCAATGCTGGCCGTAAAAGATCCTGCTCTGAAAATGCATCATCATCTAGGTAAAAGGGCAAATTTGAAGGATTTGGTATGTATCACAACCTTCAAACTGGTTTGACTCTAGAAAAAGTAAGTTTGTGCTAAGATATTAATGAATAATTTGCTGAAAAAAAATTGCTTATTCATATTTTGGAAGTGTTGGCTTGGTGAAAATTTTGTACTCAACTACTACTTGACAGGTTAGTTCAAAAACCACTAGAGTGCTTGACTATGGGAAGCTTAAAATGGCAGGGGAAACAACTGGTGATATTGGATTTAAGCCACCTAGCTTGAAATTCAAAGGCAAGCAAGCAATCACTTCAAGACAACTAAAGGAAACAAGAGCCAAATTGCAGATTCAGAGAAGAACTGCAACTACTTCTGGAGATGTAAATGCACAAGGTGGACCATTAAGTCAAAGTCCAGTTACGACAATATCAGATGCTTTTTTTACCAACCAGTATCAGTCAAGCTCCACCTACAAATCATTTAGTCAAAGGGAAAGCTAAATAGAGAATATAATGTCTCAAATGTGTGCTGAAGCTTCAGCTGTTGCCATTTTTTTTGTTTTAAACAATAGCAATCATCTATTGTATTTTGTATGAGCTCCATTAGGGTGCTTCTATTAACGGATTTAAACTTAATGTTATTTAAGCTTATGTTTAGGTGTCTTATAACATTTTGTTAAACTAATGAAGCAGCTGTTGATTAGGTTGAAAGCTGTTGTGTGAAGACTGATTTTGTAAAAACATTAAGGTCTATTTTACTTCAAGGTTTCTCAGCTCAATGCTTCATCAACTCGTTTCTCTTGTTAGTGTAATATGTAAATATTTGGTCAAACATGACATCTTTCTCAATTTCATTTTTTCCATTTCATTAACAAACTTCTGCTTTACATTACAACCTAAACATAGAACAAATATATCATCTCCTAATAAAGTGAGTTTCATTCACAAACTCACTTAACACAACAACACTACTAAAGTAACCTATTACATATAAATTGCATTACTACAATCACACTTCAAACCACCACCACAAACATCAGTATTCTTGTTTTGAATCGTGCTTTGTCCCTTTCCAATTCAGCCTCCTTAGCTCTGTTTATCATCCTTGAAAATGCTCTTTTTAAGTGATCCGGCACTGGTGGATCATACCACTGAAAATACCCACATGGTGGTTGCCTTCCAACCTGTCAAATATCAAGAAAATTTTTCCCCTAATTTCAAAACCCATACCCTGATTCAGCAAAAACAATAGTACAAAACACATTACTTACACCAAATCGAGCACACCCGAGAAACCTTCGACCTGGATTTGCATTGGTTTTAGACATTTTCAACACAGCTGTTTCATTGCAATCACATATGGGAATCGAAAAAGCAGAATGCATAGAAACGCTGCTCTGTGATGCCATATTCCTTTGTGATGCCGACGCCATTTACAGACACAAAGAATGGGAAAAGCACAGATGAAATAACTCAACAAAAAATGAAGGGGAAGTTTTTTCTTAAACAAGAAGATGAGAAGAGGACTTGGAAATCGATTACATTGGGAGGAAAATGGAGGAAATAAAGAGAAGAGGAGAATTAGTAGATGAGGAATTTGTAAAATAGTTGTTATATTCATCAGTGACTGAACTCAGGTGAGCTTCTATGGAGTTACGCGCACTTCTGTGATTGAAGTCACGTTCCTTGCCAGCTCTGGACAAAGTGGTTTAAATGTTAGGTTTTTGCCAAATTGAGGTGTTTAAATGGCCAAAATATAAGTTCAGGTGGCTAAATGGTAAAAACGGACAAGTTCAAGGGGCTGCATATGTATTGTTCCAATTTAGAATTAGGGACCATTGCATGCATGTTGATCATGTTACTGATTTGTTATTGGAAGAGCGTTATATATATTAATTAATTAGCTTGTCCTTTAACAACGTGGTAGGCCAACACATATATGAATCTTTCATATTCCTGTATGTATATATATTTCTTTTTCACTCATAAAAATTTAATATAAAATTTAAAATTTATTAAATTTTGATTAATTTAGTTCAATCTAAGTAGAATTATAAAAATAGTAAAATTTTTTAAATAATTAATTATATATGACTGTATATGCTACAATTCAAATCTAAAATATTGTTAAAATAAAAACAATTTACTACTGACTAATACCAATAGTTGTTGTTAGTTATTCTTGCATGCCTATTAATTATATATGATGAACAACATGTACTTTATGCATGTATGTGGCTAGCGTAACGAAACGTGACTATCAATTTATTTTGAGGTAGACAAATCAGAACACTAATATCTTATAATTTATTTATTTATTTATTTATTTTTTTGCTAAAAATCATTATCAGGATATTGCCATCTTCTGCTAATTCTCTCGTTGGAATGGAAATTAACTTGAACCTCAATACAGCTCATTAGATTCTGCAATGTCACAGTATTAACATCTAATAAAAAAGCTACATATATGCAAACTAGCAAATGTGTAAGATTTTATTCCACATTCTAAAATGTCGACTAGATATATATGTTCGAATATGTAATAGGGAAGGCTTCCCCCTTAGGAAGCCCCCCGTGGCGGTTCGAACCCCATGGGAGCCCCCTCCCCTCCCTTTGGTCAAAAAAAAAAAAAAGAATATGTAATAGTAATAAAATGGATTTATTCTTTTATTCCGAAAACTATGTTGTTGAATTAAGGTATGAGTATAAAAGTGAAAAGCAATATTAGTATCACTTCTCATCTTTTTGCAGCATAAATCAAAAGGCTTCTACAAGTTTGGAAAGAGATACCACTGCGTGTTTCTTTACAGTTTGTCGAGATGCACTAACAAGCTACCTATACAGGCACCGAAAGATAAATCCTGGACCAGCCTTTGATAAATTTGAAATGAGAAAAGGAATATTTCCCAGACAAGACACTTGTATATAAATTTCTTCGTAAAAAAGTTTTGGCATAAATACATTGCCAATGTAAAGATTTGATTGACACTAGCCACATGTCTCGATTAATTTAAAATGACAAATAATAGGACTAAGATGGATTAAGCATGTCCCAGCTGAAGTATAGTACTTATTTTTGATCGACTGTCTTCTGGACAGACCCCATTTTCTTCTTAGGTCAATTCTTTTATTTAAGGAACCTTCTCTCACCAATTACAGAATGGAATCAAGCACAATATCCTACTCGTTTTAGTGCATGCCAAAATAATATTGTGCGTGTTGTAGTTCATTAATTTGAGATTGAAAAATAGTGGGAAATTGATCAGCTTTGACTTCGAAACTCAAGTTATGGATACATGCCATACACAGCTAGCTAGCATTGCTAGATGATGAATAAAGCAACGAATTTTATGATTTTTTTTTATCTCTAATCATACGTATGATCATTATAATTTATTAATTTTCTTTTAATTATACAGTCTCGAATAATTCAAGTCAAATTAAGTGAATTTTATAGAAGGATAAAACTCTTTTCTGAATTATACATGAGATTGGAACTCAAAATCTTAAATTAAAATTTAAAAATTTTGCTATAATTTGAATCCAAAGATATTGATTTATGATCAACATATACTATAAGATTGTACCTAATTAAGATAGTTTGAAATTTTTTTCAAAAAGAAAAAAAAAATCTTTATTTGTAGGTTTTGTTTTGTTTGAAAAATGCTAGCAATTATTACATGGTTGATCTAATTAAGCTATGAATGCTATGTAAATCCGATCCTGATTCTTTGGTAATAAATTGGGTTCGGCGACCTTGCCTAATACTTGCATATTATTCCTATTCAAAATTTCCTTTTGATGACGGAGAGGAAGGCGACAAAAATCAAAAGGTAGTATAAATATATATACATTTTGCACATGTGAAACTGAAGATTGAGGTTTGTAATAAAAACATTTCAGTTTGAAACGCAATGGACCATTACTAGATTCTTGATGTTGATCGAGATGGAAAAATGTATTTGATGCTTGCTATATCTGTGTTTAAGGTTCACCAAAGCCTAAGCTCACAAATCATATATTAATAATTGGTTGAAAAAGCTAACCACAGACCTACACATACAAATCTGTGTAAATAAACATACGTACTATCGGGCATACGCAACAAGAAAAAGCTTTCATCAATATTTACCTGCTCCTTTCTTTTCTTTTCCTCTGCCTAACTTTTGCATCACAGAAAAAGAGCTAGTCATAATAATCATTTAAGTCATTGAAATGGAAAATGATACAGTTTATTTATGATCCAAAATGTGTTAAAGGAAAGTCAACTTTGTCAAATATTGTAAATTGATTCTAGTTATTTTCTTCCTTATTTGTAAATGATTATACTCAATCATAGGCAGTAGAATAGGAACCTTGATTCGTTACTGCTAGTATATATATTTGTAACCTTCACTTGATTAAATACAATTTTTTGATTCCCTCATATTTTCGTATATGGTATCAGAGCAAAGGGTTCTGGGCATCAAATAAAACAACAAACCTTAGCCGACTTCCATGGAAAACGAAAAACCAAAAAGCATGGCTTCAAGCATGAAGTGGGATAATCCAAATCATCAACTTTACATTCACCATTCAGATCAACCCGGTGCTATTCTTGTACCGCAACCTTTGGTCGAAGACAACTATAGCACATGGAAACAATCCATGACTATGGCTTTAACAGTCAAAAATAAAATTGGACTGATAGATGGTTCAATCAAAGAGCCAGACGAGACACAACCAGAAGAACACCAACAATGGAATCGCTGTAATAATTTAATCAAGACTTGGCTGTTAGGTTCGATGTCCAAGGAGATTGCTACCAGCGTCATTCATTGTAAAGATGCCAGACATATGTGGCTTGAATTGCAAGAGAGACTCTCACATGTAAACGTTGTTCAGTTATTCAATATTGAGAATGAGATTCATAATTGTGTGCAGGGCAGTATGTCTATAGGGTCTTATTTCACGAAACTGAAAAGTTTATGGGATGAACGTGATGCACTTTGTACTTTTCCATCCTGTACCTGTGGATCAATTAAAGAAGTGGCTGCGTATTTAGAGACACAGAAAACCATGAAGTTTCTCATGGGCCTTAACGAGTCTTATGCAGGTGTTCGCAGCAATACGTTACTACAGGACCCATTACCTACAGTGAATAAAGCATACTCATTGGTCCTTCGACATGAGAAACAATCAGAGGTAACATCCGGGAAAAGCTATGCTCAACCAGATGCTGTTGTCTTTGCTGTGAAAAACTCAAGCCGTGGATTTGAAGGTGAACAAAAGTGCTTTAAATGCAACAAAACAAATCATACCACCAAAAACTGTCGTGCACACCTCAAATGTACATTTTGTGGCTGGAAAGGACATACGGCTGAATATTGACGTAAAAAGAAAGCAGCAACTGAGGCTGAAATTAATGTGACAACTTCCAAGGGAAATCAGGTCGCATCACATAACATCGAAAGGAAGGAGATGAACTTTCCCTTCACTGCTGAAGAGTGCAAACAGATTTTAGACATGCTGAAAACTAAATCCTCTTCTGCCAATCATGTTAGTAATTGCTCGACTCATGATGAGCTTTCAGGTAAAGCTTTCTCACTCATATATAATGGCAAAAGGAGTACTTGGATTTTGGATAGTGGGTGCACAGATCATATGATTTATGATTACAATTTGCTTACACATTCGAGACCTGTTACTAATCGTACTGTGGAACTACCAAATGGCTCAGTGACACAAGTAACTCATGTTGGCAAAGTTGTTCTGTCTCCCGATTTAATTCTTGAGAATGTTTTATGTGTCCCATACTTCCGTTTGAATTTGATTTCAATTAGCAAATTGGCATCTGATTCATTTTGCATAACCCTTTTTCTAAACAAATTTTGTGTTATTCAGGACCTACGTTCGGGGAAGATGATTGGGACGGGAATTGAACGGGAGGGACTCTATTATCTCGACCAAGACAAGGAACTTGCAATAATGCTAAAATTTCCAACCCAAATCTTTGGCATCAACGTCTTGGGCACCCCTCAACCAAAGTTTCTTTGTTATTCCCTTTTCCAAATTCCAAAAATAAATCTTGTAATGACAACTGTTTGATTTGTCCATTGGCTAAACAAACAAGACTTCCTTTTCCTTCAAGTTCTATCACTACTACATCTAGTTTTGATTTAATTCATGTTGACATTTGGGGTGGTTATAAAGTTGCTTCTATTTCAGGTGCAAGATATTTCCTTACTATTATTGATGATTACACTAGATGCACATGGATTTATCTTATGAAACACAAATCAGATACTAGAGATCTTTTGGTCAGCTTCATCAACATGGCTGAAAATCAGTTCAATTCCAAAGTCAAAATCATTCATAGTGACAATGGCCTTGAATTCAAACTTGACAGTCTTTATACACAAAAGGGCATAATACATCAAACTAGCTGTGTCAACACACCCCAACAAAATGGGGTAGCCGAACGAAAACATAGGCATTTGCAAAACATGGCACGTGCTTTACTTTTTCAAGCTGGTCTGCCTGATCGTTTTTGGGGGGATGCCATTCTTACTTCAGCATATCTGATAAATCGAACACCTACTCCTCTTCTTCAAAGGAAAACACCATATGAGAAATTGTTCAACAAAATTCCCAATTATTCCCATCTAAGAGTATTTGGTTGCCTGTGTTTTGTTTCAACTCATGCCCAAAATCGTTCCAAATTTGATCCTCGAGCATCTCGATGTATCTTTCTTGGATATCCTTATGGAAAGAAGGGGTATCGGGTTTTTGATCTTGACCAGAAAAAGATAATTGTTTCAAGAGATATCACTTTCTTTGAAAATATATTTCCTTTTTATAATTCTCATCATTCCGCTGCAACACAAAATGATTCTGACACACCAAGATCAATTCCTTTACATTTTGACACGGATCCTTTTCATCCTTCAAATGATCCACCTCTTATCACCAGCCCAATTGAATAACCAAATCTCACTACCTCTCCTTCTCCATTGAGTGAACACTCTATACCAGCATCATCACCAACTTATGATCAAGTTGAGAACATTGTGCCCATTACACCTCAGTCACCAATTGTGCCCATTTCACCTCAGTCACCAATTGTGCCCATTTCACCACTTCGGCGTGGCAGTCGTTCCACCAAAGTTCCCAATTATTTGCATGACTTTCATGTCGAGATGAACCTCCCTTCAAGGTCTGAACTAACATCATCCACGAATTTGGTCCATACTTCAGGTACTGCTCATCCTCTTTCTCAATTTTTATCTTATGATAATCTTTCTTCAATTCATAAAGCATACACTACTCAACTTACCCTCCTCAAAGAACCCGCAAGTTTTTCACAGGCTATTCAAAATCCAAAATGGTGTGAAGCCATGAAACTTGAGATAGATGCTTTACAAGCTAATGGGACATGGAGTTTGGTGTCGTTGTCACCTCATAAGCAACCAATTGGTTGTAAATGGGTGTATAAAATAAAATTGAAGGCTGATGGGACAGTGGAGCGATATAAAGCTCGGTTGGTAGCCAAGGGTTACAGTCAAATTAAAGGAATTGATTACAGAGAAACTTTTGCTCCGGTGGCCAAAATGGTAACAGTCCGTGTCTTACTCAGTGTGGCAGCATTGCGTCAATGGCATCTCCATCAATTGGACGTTAATAATGCATTTTTGAATGGTGACCTTGATGAAGAAGTATATATGTCCTTGCCTCCAGGTTTCGGACGAAAGGGGGAGAAGCGTGTTTGCAAACTTCATAAATCGTTGTATGGATTAAAACAGGCATCTAGACAATGGTTTATGAAGTTATCTAATGCACTTAAAGCTGCAGGATTCATTCAGTCTATGTCAGATTATTCTCTATTCGTCCGCAATCGGCAAGGTAGCTTCCTAGCCTTACTTGTATATGTTGATGATGTGATATTGGCTGGGAACAATTTACAGGATATAGAGAACACTAAACTTTTCTTATCCAAGCAATTCAAACTTAAGGACTTGGGGCAACTTAGGTATTTTCTTGGCATAGAGGTTGCAAGATCACAACACGGTATCAGTTTGTCACAGCGTAAATATGCCTTGGAAATTTTGGATGATGCTAGGTTCTTGGGTGCCAAACCTTCTCGATTTCCTGTAGAGCAAAACTTGTCACTCACACAATCTGATGGAGAACTTTTGGATGATGCATCAATGTACAGGAGATTGGTTGGGAGGTTAATCTACCTAACTGTTACTAGGCCAGACCTGACTTATATTGTTCATGTGCTTAGTCAGTTTATGGATAAGCCTCGGCAACCACATTTGGAAGCAGCTCATAAGGTGCTGAGATATATCAAGCAAACACCTGGACAAGGTATATTATTACCATCAACAGGTTCACTTCAGTTAAAGGCATTTTGTGATGCTGATTGGGCTCGTTGCAAGGACACAAGAAGATCTGTTACAGGTTATTGCATTTTGCTTGGTCAAGCACCAATTTCTTGGAAGACTAAGAAGCAAACAACGGTATCTCGTTCAAGCGCAGAAGCGGAGTATCGCTCTATGGCGGCTACATGTTGCGAGATTACATGGTTGAAAAATGTCTTGAAGGATTTGAAAGTAAGCCACACACAACCAGCAACTTTGTTTTGTGATAATCAGGCAGCCATACATATAGCATCAAACCCGGTTTTTGATGAACGGACTAAACACATAGAAATAGACTGTCATTTGGTGCGTGAGAAAATTCAAGAAGGAATGATCTGGACAGCCTATATTCAAACCAAAAATCAGCCAGCAGATTTGTTCACAAAGCCACTCAGCACTACACAATTTGAAGCTTTACTTAGCAAGTTGGGTGTCATTAACATACACTCCAACTTGAGGGGGAGTGTTAAAGGAAAGTCAACTTTGTCAAATATTGTAAATTGATTCTAGTTATTTTCTTCCTTATTTGTAAATGATTATACTCAATCATAGGCAGCAGAATAGGAACCTTGATTCGTTACTGCTAGTATATATATTTGTAACCTTCACTTGATTAAATACAATTTTTGATTCCCTCATATTTTCGTATAAAATGGAAAAGCCTATTCTATTGATCGAGATGGAATAATATTGAACGAATATTCAATCTAATCATATAATTGAATTAATTAATTTAATTGAAACCTTGAGTAAAATATTGCAAATACTTCCAAAGCTACAAACAAAGCAAAACGACTCAACAATTAAAATTAAAAAAAAAAAAGTATATATTCAAAAAATAATACTCTTAAGTTGTCATTAACATAATTATGATTTTCTATAAAAAGGGCAAAACGCATCTTCACTTTCTATATTTTCAAATTTTTTCATATTGTGTCTTTCTATTAAATTTTTGGGGCATTGTACCATTCATTTTTAATTTTTAGCACATTGTACCTCTTAATTTTCAATTTTTTGTAAATATATACGTGTATTTTTTAAATATATATGATATATCATATCGAAATTGTGTAAATTTTTTTTAATATATATTAGATTTTTTAAAAAAATAAATAATAATAATAATAATAATAATAATAATAATAACGAAAGAATGAACAGTTTATTCACCGACGAAAACAAGTGAAGGGATTTATAGAATAGAGCAGTGGAGATGATGTCATGATATGTATACAATTCGAGAATGGAATGGGCGGACTCAGAAGCTCACTGGTCTCCACCTTCCTTGCACGTGTTGCAAAGCTCCCATGACATGCGATTTAAGAGCTCGACAGAACAAGGAATTCATTTTGGGCCCCTTCCTTCTTCGGTATGCGCGTGGTCCCGTGGTACAATTGATTCATTTCATTCTGGCAGTTGTATTAAGAATTTTCAATCATTCATATATATATATATATATATATATATATATAATGAATAATAATTTATGGAGAGAAATTTTTTTTTATGTCATCACTTTCTAGTTTGTTAGCTCCTAGATATGGAGCCAAACATGCATGCAATTTTAACTCAAAAATTTTTATTTTTTTAATATCTGCAACAATACTATTCATATAACTTATAGCTACATGTATCATTATTCATATATAATTTATTGTTTGGATAATTTCTTTTTCATGATCTTCCCTCAAATTCACATACATTCAATTTCAAGATAAAGTTTAAAGTTCCCACATGCTCCTTCCTTCAATTATGTTGGCTGTAATTTAAATTTTTTAAAATATATTTTATCAGTCTTCTTTTTATAACTTAATGACTTAGGTGATAAATATTATAAAATGTAGTTGTGGATTGAATTTCCATTCCTTGATTTTTTAGTTGTTGCCATGCCCGTGGAAAAGGTGGCCAATCACTTGCGGACATCTAATATTTTAATATATAATATGTTTATTAATAAATAATTGACATTTTAACATATAGTTTTTTTAGCTAATAATTAATAACATTCTGTCAGACAAAAATTCCTCACAGCTCAATTATAATTACACATACTATAAATTTCATGCAGTAGAAAAGTAAATACGGTGGGGATTGTTTTTGTCTTTTAATGAGTTATTTTATCCCCTTCAAAGTTCAGAGTACATTACCTACTTATGTTTGACCAATTAATAAATTCTTTAAATTTTTTTTGAACAGGTGAGAAAAATTTTACTTATACCAGAAATTAAAATTGAACTCATCAATATTTATCGGTTAAAATGATAAAAAATTTTAAATTTTTATAAGTAAATTTTCAAGTTTAAATTTTATTTATGAATAAATAAATATTATTCGCCAGTGAGAGAGTAGTTAAATGATAACTTTTCTTCAAAGGTATTTTGAAGTGTTGAATTCGAATCTTACAGTCATTGATTTAAAATGAAAGAATTGCACCCTTTATACAGTCCATTACGCTTCCATAATAGAAAAGAAAATTTGAAATAATGTTAAGTTCCTTGGGCGAGTAGATAATCTGATCAGCTGGAAAAGAAAATGATATATTGTTAAGATAAGTTTAGTGAGGACTCGTTCATTAAGCTCTATTTTGAAGCATATTAAAAGGTTAGCTTACGAGAGAGAGAGAGAGAGAGAAAGGAAAAGGACCTTTGCCGACAGTAGTTTTCCTCTGAGTGAACAGTAGTTTTCATGTCGGAATTTTCACCTCCGCTGGAGGTGAGCATGGATTGCATCGACTCTATTCAGGAGTGCCAGGAACCGGTAACACAAGCTACTACTGACCAGACTTTCCAGCAACCACAGAAACAAGATAGCTCATTAAGAGATACTTCGGATGCTCTGAACGTCCTAGGTGTTCTCAAGGATCCTCCTCTTCCAGTACTGGAAGAGGATAGACCGGC
>CATIWK010000888.1:0-10019 GCA_949634005.1 Mallotus japonicus | reverse complement strand
AAAATGGAATTAAACTAATGGGATAAAGATGGCATTGTACAAAATAACCAACTAATTGTTTGTTGGCAAGTAATTATCTCAGAATGGCTGTTGTGAGTGATTTGGTACAACTAAGACTAGCTAACACACCCACCCCGCCCCACAAGTCCTTGACAGATTAGAGAGGTAGCTGATCATGAAGTGTGCGAAAATGAGCCATCATCAAGGGCTTGGTAAAGACATTAGCCAGTTAATTATCTGTAGAGAGGAAGCGGATAGAGAGAACACCATTAGCAACATGCTCCCGAACAAAATGATAACCCAGTTCAATATGTTTTGTTTGTGCACGTAAAATTGGATTTGTGGACAAATAAACAACTACAATATTATCACACCACAAATTTGTAGAAGTGGGTGAGTAACCAAGTTCAGCTAGGAGAGATCGAATCCAAATAAATTATGAGGTAGCACTAGCAATAACTTTATACTCACTTTTAGTTAAGGACCGTGCTATAGTTGGTTACTTTTTGGCAAGCTAAGAGATCAAAGAATGACCTAGAAAAATTACATACCTTGCGGCTGATCAACGATCATCAGGATCACCGCCCACTGTCTACAAAGTAGTTAATGTCAAAGGAAGCTGTTGAACTCAAATGTAGAGCAAGAGTCTTTGTACCATTGAGATAGCGAAGGAGTCGCTTTAAAGCCTTCCAATGTTCAGTTATTGGACTATGCATGAATTGACATAATTTGTTTACAGTGAAAAAAATCCAGCCTCATTAGGGTGAGGTATTGAAGAGCGCCAATTATTTTGGCGATATTCTATGATGTTGGGACTTGATGAACTCGAGAGATTAGATACTTTAGGAGAGAGGCCACCGGGGTTTGATAGGGATTACTATTTTGAAGTCCCATTTGAGTTAAAAGATCAACGATGTAACGATGCTGAGAAAGGAGCAGGCCATACGTATTTCGAGAGACTTCAATGCCGAGAAAATAATGGAGGTCACCAAGGTGCTTTACAGGAAATTCTTTCTAGAGAGTGGAAAGGATTTTAATAATAAGTGTAGAAGAGGAGCCACTGATGATAATGTTATCCATATAGATTAGAACATATGCTATGTGAATGCCATTTTTATAAATAAAGAAAGAAGAATTAACTTTGGAAGAGATGAACTGTTATTGATGAAGAAATTGAGCAAGTCTAGGAAAACATACCCTCGATGCCTGTTTAAGATCGTATAGTGACATGTTGAGTTTACACACAAAGTCAGGGTGAGTTGTATCAACAAAACCAGTTGATTGAGCCATGTATATGGTTTCATCAAGATGACTATGAAGAAAGGTATTGGAGACATCAATTTGTTTAACAGCCCAATGATTCACAGTAATAATAGTTAAAGCAGTACAAATGGTGGTAGTTTTAACCACATGACCATTTCTTTGTAGTCGATACCCTCTTGTTGTGTAAAGCCTTTTGCAACCAATCGTTCTTTGTAGTGCTTAATACTGCCATCTGATTTGTGTTTGATCTTGTAAATGAGACAGTTGTTTGGTCATAGTGCTTGGACAAAGGGTCATTGTATGTGTACATTAGGGTTCAGAATGGGTAGAGGAGGTAGAGGTGGGAATATATGAGAAGTACATAGGGTATTTGGATAAGTCAATGATGAGATTGGGACCTTAGTGTTCATCACGTAAGGAAAGGTAGGTAGGGTATGGTGATCTGGTAAGGATAAGGGAAGATAGTGGTGTTTGCGTCTAAGAAGGAGATTGAGTAAAGAGTTAGGGGATAAAGATGGACTTGGTGTTAAAGATGGAGTTGGAGACTTATTACCTGGAGATAAAGAAGTGTGTTGCATAGAGGAAGGCATATCTGATTGTACAGTAATAGTAGCGAGACATGAACTATTATCCATAGAGAGGGCAATGTTAGAGTTGGATTTAGTGGACATGATGACGATGAAGTGTTGAATGGAAAAATATTTTCGTAAAAAATAACATGTTGAACAATGTATACCTTATTTGATGCAATATCTCAACAAAAAATACCATAATGATTTGGTGATTGCCTAAGATAAACACATTGTTTACTTCTATATGAAAATCTATGTTTTTGAAAAGGCCTTAGGTAAGGGTAAGCAGCGCATCCAAATATTTTTGAATTAATATAATTAGGTGACCAAATATATAAAATTGTGTAGGGAACTTTATTTTGAAGGCTTGTTCTTGGCATTTTATTGATGGTAAAAACATTATGAACAAATGCATAAGACTAAAATTGAAAAAGTATTGAAGCGTGAGTAAGGAGTGTAAGATCTATGTTAACAATGTGTCTAATTTTATGTTCAGCAAGTCCATATTGCTCATATGTATAAGGGCAGGCAATGTGATGGAGAATACCCTGTTGTTGTAAATAAGAATGTAATTTTTGATATTCTCCACCCCAGTCAGAATGAATAGCTTTAATTTGAGTATTAAATTATACTTTAACAAAATAGTCAAAATTCTTAAAAACTTATAAAACATCACTTTTATTCTTTAGTGGAAAAATCCAACTAAAACGAGAGAAATCATCAATAAATGATTAAAATTTATGAAATACTAAATTACTAAGGACTGGAACTAGACTCCAAACATTAAAATGTATGATATCAAATGATTGATGATTTGAATGCTCAATAGAAGTAAACGGTAGCTTAGCCCTTTTTCCCATTTTTTATGACGCACACATTAGAGATTGACGAGAACTAGAAGAGACATACAAAGCGTTGTTATTAATTATTTTTAAAACAGTAGAGCTACGGGGATGTCAGAGTCTGGTATGCCATGTATGAAAGGGAACAGATGTATGAAGAAAAGCCTATGGTTTGGAGGATGAAAGTTCATAAAGTCCTTTTCTCCTCTTGCAATACAACAAAATTTCCTTGCTCTGCTTTTCCTTTACCAAAAAATAAGAGGGATGAAATTCAAAGAAACAACGATTATCATTAGTAAACTTTTGAATTGAGAGTAGAGATTTAGTAAGAGTTGGAATATGTAAAACCTCATTTAATACCAAGTCTGTATTTTTAGTTAAATGATAAGAGGCCATTCCAATATGTGCAATTGGCATTGATTAACCATTTCCAATTCGCCTTTATAAACTTGTGGACTTTGGATATTCTGAAGTGCTAGAGTCATGTGACGGGCAGCTCTTGCGTTTAGGATCCATAAAGAATTTGAAAGATCATGAAAGAGTTATTATGGATTGTGCATAAAATAACTCGAACGAGTTGGTAGAGAGTGAGGAAATTTTCAAATGAAATTTGCTTGGGGCTAAACATTTGTCCTTGGTGAATAACTTCGTCTATACTTGTCGGCTGTATGATTGAAATACCCACGTATCTAGCATTTTTCTTTTGTTGATATTGTTGCAAAAAATGGGGGATTGGAAGCAGGAGCTGGTGGCCGGTGTGAACCAGATGAAGGTGGCCGAATGGTAAAATATCCTATATGTAAGCTATTATAGATTTTAAGTAGAATTTAATGTGAGAGTAATTAACTGTATAATTCAGAAAAAGAGACTAGTTTTGATTGAAGATTAAAAGCTGAGACAATTAGATAAAAATCCATACCAATATTATGATATTTGATATCATAAAATCCTGAAGGTGAGAGAATTCTTCCTACAACAGCCAATTCATCAGATAAAGCTTTAGCTTTTTGAAGGTACCGTCCAATATCCATATCATTCATTTTCAATTCTTGTAACTCAACATAAAGTTGAAGTCGCCGATGTTGAGATAAAAAATAAAAAGAACTTTCTAATGCATTCTAAGCAACTAATGATGTTTTGCAACCAATGATATATGAGTAAACTTCTTCAGTTAAGGATGACAAAATCTAAGATAAAAGCAATTAGTCTAGTTTAAACCATTGACTATAAGTCAGATTGGGAATAATTTTATCAGGATTAGTGGATAAGATAGTGGTGGAGGGTGGTGCAGGTGATCCATCAATTAAAGCATTCATATTATAAAAGTTAAAAAGAGGAAGGAATTGAGTTTTCCATGCAAGAAAGTTTCGAGGTGAAAGTTTAATAGCAAAACTATTGTTTGTTGTGGAGACTGAGTTTGGTGTAGAATTGGTAGAGGTTGGAATGATTTGATCTCCCATTTTAAAAGGGCTCTGATACCATGTAATGAGTTTAATACAAGTAATTATTTTTTAATATTGTATATTAAACAACGAATAATACAAGCATTTATACAAGTGTAAAGATTACTACAAACCAAAACAAAATGGAAGTAAACTAATGGGATAAAGATGACACTTACAGTATAAGAGATACCCAACTAATTGTTTATTGGCAAGTAATTATCTCAGGATGGCTATTGTGAATGATTCGGTACAACTAAGACTAGCTAACAATGATAACTTTTAATCTTATCTGGAAACAAGTTCATTTAAGGAGGGGAAGGTAAATAAGAAAAATTATATGAATAGCCTTTAGTAGTAAAAAAATTATAAAATTTTAAAAAGATAAAATTAAAAGTCAAAATACTATTCTTATAACCATACTCCCTTCCTTTCTCCTCCTTACATTCCAATTTAGGGTGTATAAAAAAGTAAATTTTGAAGGTAAAGCAGGGGGTAGGGGTGTGCAAATTTCGGCTGAACTAAGTCTTTCGACCCAAACCAAATCGAAATTGAAGTAATGATTCGGTTGATGAATGAAGTCAGTTCAATTCGGTTTGAGAAAGGAGGTTTGATCGGTTAATGGATTGCAGTTTGGTTTAAGCATTTCTCAAGCCGAACCATCTGAATTTTTGAAAATACTAATAGCCTTGGAATGACATCATTTTGTACCTAAGCTTTTATAGCACTACATATATAAATAACTTATTCTTGATTCTCAAAAGTTCACCCTCATTTTTTTTCGTCCGCTTCTCTTCTCTTCTATCTCTAACCCTAGTCGCCTCCCTCTATTTTCTCTCAACCTATTCTCTTATATCTCTAATCCTAATCACTTCTCTGTCAAACCTCTCAATCCTTACCTCATCTTTGCCTCCCTCGACTCTTGCTCTTATTTAATCCCTCATCTAACTATTCATAACAACTTGTTCTTATATTATCTTCTTTATTTTTGCTTCCATAATGATCTGTGTTCTTTTCATTCCTTCTTTATGTCCATTTTTATGTTGTTCTTATGTATGTTAAGTTCTGTTTTAACTTGTGATTTAACAATTTTGATTAATATGTTTGATTTCTCTAGCTAATATTGATGTTCTTCATTTTTTGTTTGTTATTATGTGGTTACCTTTGTTTGGATTAGAGGTATTAGATGGAGATATGAAGGTGGAAGCTCCATTATCTCTGTTTTGAACTTGAGATCTCCTTGATCTGAAGGTTGAAGCTCCATTATCTGTATTTCAAAATTGAGGTCTCTTTGATATGAAGATGGAATCTCCATTATATGTGTTTTGAACTTCATATCTCTTTGATCTAAAAGTGGAAGCTCTATAAACAAAATTATTTTGTGACTATGGCTGTGAATCAGAGATAAATATAAGTAATATATTTTTGTGAGTGTGAATCTATGAAAAAGAGTTTGCATGTTGTGAATCTACTATCTTCAAAATTTGCATGTTGTGGATATGTGAAAAAGAGTTTTTTTTTTTTTTGATATTTTTGTATTTGTATACATAATATTATTTTGTTTTCTTTGATTTGTGAATCTGTGGTCATCTAATTTTTTTTGTTATTTTGATATATTTTGCATATTGGTGAAAAAGTGTTTTTTTTTTTTGCTTTCTATATATTTTCTTATATATATATATATATATATATATATATATTCCTTTTACAACTGATTTTTATGTTTATTTTTTGAACACAGATCTACAATATATTTTTATTTAGTATTTATTTATATATTATTTATTATACATTTTATTTAATAATGCATAATAAAATATATTTATTTTTTATTCAAAATGTTTTGTGTTTTATTTGTGTGTGTATTTTATGTTGTCTTTGGTATTTTCTAATATTTTGGTGGCTTGGTATTTATGATTTGTAAATGGATAATGTTGGTACTACTAGTAGCAGCAACTTAGCTAGTATTGGTGAACCTAATTCACCTACGGAAGCCTCTCAGAAAAACAATACTGAGCAGCCTCAGGCAACTCCAACTTTAAAGAAGGAAGAAAGTGGGACATAGATCTGAAGTATGGGAACATTTTGAGGAGATTAAAGATGGGAGTTTTTGTACAAGCAAGATGGTCTTTATTGTTCTAAAATATATAAATGTTCTAAAATATATAACTGCCACTTTAAGAAACATGGCACATCATCTCTTAAGAATCACATACTCACTTGCATGAAAAATCCTCATGATAGAAATAATAGATAGAAAATTTTAACATTGCAACTTGTTTGCAATACTATGGAAGCTGATAACACAAAACCCCTTGGTTCCTTAGGAACTTGGAAATTTGACCAAGAGGCAATAAGACAATCACTTACACATATGCTTATTCTTAATGAGTTGTCTTTCAAATTTATTGAATCTAAGGGGTTCAAGAAATTCCTAAATATTGCATGTCCTAGGTTTAAACAATCATCTAGATGGACTTGAACAAGGGATTACTTTAATGTTTATTTGAATGAGAGGTAGTCCTTAAAGAATTTTTTAAGAAATCATTGTCAAAGAGTGAGTATTACAACTGATGCATGGACATCAATTCAACGAATTAATTATATGTGTGTCACTGCTCACTTTATAGATGATCAGTGGAAGTTGCATAAGAAAATACTGTCATTTGTGCCTGTTTTATCTCTCAAAGGTGAGTATATAGCCAAAGCATTAGAAAATTGTATGCTTGAGTGGAGGTTGAAAAATTTTTTCTGTTACATTAGATAATGCATCATCTAATGACATAGCCATTTGGTATTTCAGAAAGAAAATGTTAAGTTAGGGTGTTAGTGTTGTCAGGTGTAAATATTTCCATATGAGGTGCATTGCTTACATTTTGAATCTAATTGTACATGAGGGATTAAAAGATGTCACTGAATTTGTTAGAAAAGTTAAAAAAAAATGTGTTAAGTATATCGGAAACTCACCAGCTAGAGTTAGAAAATTCAAAAAATGTGCCGAGTTAGTTGGTATTTAATTAAAAGCCTATCTGTCTCTTGATGTTCTAACAAGGTCGAATTCTGCCTCCTTGATGCTCAAAATTGCATGTGATTTTGAAAAAGCATTTGACAAGTATGATAAATAAGAGTCTTTATTTAGATCTTATTTGAAAGATGATGTGCCTGATTACTTTGATTGAATTCTTGTGAACAAAATGGTGTAATTACTTCAAAACTTCTGTAATATGACTAAGAATTTTTGGTTCTCATTATGTCACTTCCATTATGAAATATCGGATTTGTATTGCAACTTGAATGAGTAGAAGTTGTGTAATGACTTGAATGTTAGATCAATGGGGTTGATTATGAAATAAAAGTTCGATAAATATTAGAGATCCTAAGAAAATGAACAATCTGATTTTTATGGCTAGTGTGTTGAATCCTCAAGAAAATCTTGAATACTTGTCTTTTTCTTTGTCTCAAATGTAAGGACCTGATGTTGGTTTAAGCTTGGTTAAATCTGAGAAAAATAATCTTTTTAAATTATTTGCTGATCATGTCTCTATTTTTGGACAAATTGATATTGGGGAATCTATTTCTCAATCATATGATCTTAGCCAACCTGCCTCTATTACTGCTTTAATTGCTTCTCTAAAACTTGTGTCTATGTTAAAAGTGAGATTTAAGCAGCATAAGATGAAGAGTGGTGTTAATAGAAGTAAAAGGTCTGATATTGATAATTACTTGACGGAGTTTGTTTTAGAGGAAGAGGAGGATTTAAATATATTAAGATAGTGAAAATTAAATGCTGAAAGGTTCCCTCTGCTCTCTAGAATGGCTCGTGACATATTAAGTGTTCTAATCTCCACAGTTGTTTCAGAATCTACTTTTAGCACAGGTGGTAAAGTTCTTGATACATTTATGAGTTCTTCAACTTCTAAGATTATAGAAGCTTTAATATGCACCTAAGATTGGCTTAGATTAGGCAATCAAGCAATTTCAATTGAGGAGGAAATCAACGAATTAGATAAATTTGAAAAGAGTAATTTTTTGAATCTGATGATTTTTTTATATCTTAGATTGATTGGCTTATATTGATTCACTTTTTTCTTTTTATTTCATTTTTTTTAAATCTTCCACTTTTTGGGTGTTGGTCCTTCAACACCCACATCAGGTGCAATTTAATTCCATCTTCAAACTTTAGCAATGGGCAGTGAGGCTACATTCACGTATTGATAGTAAAAACTTTCATCTATATTTATTTTAACATTTACTCTTTTGATTTCGTATGTTTTGATTTGACAATGACATTTTCAGTCTTTGATTATGCTTCCAAAATATTCCAAATTGAAGAAGAGTGCTTTGCTGCATTCTTTTGGGTGGCATGTTCATTAATGTAGCTAGAAATGCTGCTGCATGAGTAATAAATTCTAAAGACTGATACATTCTTTGCTATATGCTGCATTCTTTTTCATTCTAAAACTGACTACTGCTTTTGTTTGTTGATTGCATTTGCATAATGCTTGTTGTCTTTATTGTTTGCCTACTTTTGTCTACTTTGCTATCTTTTATATTGAGTAACAAATATGACATGTGAATAATACAATCTTTGTTGTTTGCCTACTTTTGTTGGTTGCACTTGCATAATGCCTGCTTTTGTTGGTTGCATAATGCCTACTTCATTGATATCTAATGCATGTTGCTATTGTTGCCTACATTTTTCTGCCTAATGCATAAGTTTTTTCTTCTACTTCTAATGTTGGTTGTGTATTAACTTGGCTGGGGCAATGATGAATGCTTCCATTTTATTAAAGACTCATTTTAAGATCACTTGTGCTGCAATTTTTTTTGGCTGGCATTTATTTGTAGGAAAAAATGTGGCCGTGTTCCTTAGATGAATTGAAGAATAAATTTCTGAGCCTTAGCCAAGTTTTTACTGTATGATTTCTTTTCACACTTGATTTATTTCTTGGTTTGATGTTTTTGTAGGACAAAATTTTTTGTTTTTTCATCTTTTTGTAGGACCTGGCTAGAATTTTTTTTGTTGTTGATGGGTTCATAATACATAATATAGCAGATACTGACAATCTCATAAGAAAATGTTTATTTTTTTCAAATCATTTCACCATAGTCCATAGGCATTCAAAGTTTATGTAATATGTCAATGTGGTCTTAAATTTAGTAATTTGTATATGTTGGCTTTGATTTAGGTAGTTTGCACACATATAAATTTGTAAATTTTAAGCTTTAAACATGTGGGCCTTATATATTTTGGACTCATGTAATTTTTGAGATTTAACTCATTAAATAGAAATTTAGTATCTTTATTTTTTCTGGTTTTGGGCTATAAAATGTTAGGCTCATGTCAAAAGCCTAAACCGAATAGCAAACCCGACATAATTTGACATTGTCGATTATCCGAAGGGGTAAGGTTTACCCCTCCTTGAAAACTTTGTTCCCAAATAAGGATAAAATCTTACCA
The DNA here is from genome assembly GCA_949634005.1 of Mallotus japonicus. Taxonomy (NCBI): domain Eukaryota; kingdom Viridiplantae; phylum Streptophyta; class Magnoliopsida; order Malpighiales; family Euphorbiaceae; genus Mallotus; species Mallotus japonicus. The sequence goes on along the minus strand of CATIWK010000888.1, from coordinate 439 downwards.
CTCTCTTATAACCTTCCTCTCATTTACCTTTCTTACACTTTGTCCAAACAAAGCCTTAAGTACGACCATATATAAAAGGCAAAATCCATTTTCAATCTCTTAAACTTTTAAACTTTATTTCATTAAACACTTGAATTTCAATTATGTTGTATTAAGCATTCGTACTTTTATTTTTGTGCACATTAAGGACATACTTTAAATTTTTGGTTCCTAAACTTATTATAAAAATCAATGTTGACCATTTGCATGATCAAACTCCTAATTTTGATCTTTGACAATCAATTTAAGTTATTAATAATTTTATTTAAGTGTGTATAAGTTAGGACTCTATTGGAAGTTAAAATGAAGTATGAATATACTGGGCTAGTTCGACCTCTGAGATTCAAGAAGGCTTTTGACATCCTTAGAGCCCAGTAATGAGAAAGTTATCTTCTTCACA
>CATIWK010000571.1:0-11371 GCA_949634005.1 Mallotus japonicus | reverse complement strand
GGTGTCGAAATGGGTTGGTGGGTCGTATTCGTGTCGGGTTGACCCACTTTGATGACACGATTAGGGTCAACACAAACACGACCCATTTATTAATCGTGTCAGAAATTTCAACCCTAACACGACATGAATATTAAAATGGTTTACATGAATACGACATGTTTAACCCATTTATTTAAATGGGTTGTGTGGGTCATAAAATTAAATACGGCCCATTTAACCTATATAACATTTATAATATATAAAAATATTATTTTCACAAAAAATTTAAAATAATATTTATAATTTAGCAATTTGCATAATACAATTATAACAATATTATTTTTATAAAAAAATTTATAGTAAATGACTAATTTACTATTTAAAATCATTATAAATTATGTATTTTTAATGGGTGGTGTCGGGTTGACATGACACATATAATTAAACGAGTTGTAAACAGGTTCACGAATACAACACGTTTAACTCATTTATTTAAATGGATTGTATGGGTCATAAAATTCAATACGACCCATTTAACTTGCATAATATTTATAATATATAAAAACACTATTTTCACAAAAAAAATTTAATATTATTTTATAATTTAGCAATTTGAATAATACAATTTATAATAACATTATTTTTATAAAAAAATTTAGAGTAAATGACTAATTTACTATTTAAAACAATTATAAATTATATGTTTTTTAATGGGTCGTGTCGTATAGTGTCGGGTTGACACTACCCAATACGACACATATAATTAAACGGGTTGTAAACGATTTGCGTGTCAACCCGTGACACGATCTGGTTAAACTGTGTCATAAACGGGTTGACCCATTTCTGGCACGAACCCATTTAACCTCAACATTAATTTACTAATTTTATTTGTTAGACGAATCATGTTCACATATCATTATCCATTTTGACACCCTTAGTTTTAGCCTTATGATACACTATGCTCATTTGTTTCTTATATGTCACTTGCAACTTATTTTGCCTTTGACCTTTACCATAGCTTCAAAGAATAGTTAGTATTTTAGATCGATGGACTATGTTAGAAGACTATCACAAGGAGGGACATGGAAGAATTTCATGATGATGTTGGTAGATTGTTGGATTATTATGGTAAACATATTAGGGTAAATGCTACGAATGGTACCATAACTTTACACTTAATTACAAAATGGTACCAATTCTTTAATTTATATCTTTTTAGTTCCTAAACTTAAATTTTAATTACATCGGGAGGTCAATTACAATTTTCAGGCATAATTTGCTGATGTGGCAACCGGAGATGCCCGTCAAATGCCACATCACTGACACATCAGCAGTTCAAAAAGTCAAAAAAAAAAAACATAAGTTATTCAAATTACAAAAAGGAAAAAGTAAAAAAAGACCACTTTTTTTTTCTTCTCTACTTTTTCTTTCTTCTCATTGTTTCTTTCCTCTTTACTTTCACTGGACTCAACCTTATCCATTGCCCAAGCTGCTGCCACTTCCTCTTTGCCATCCCAGAAGCCACCTCACCACACAGCAGGTCACGATTTTCCCCTTTGCCACCGCACAACAGGTCGCGATTTTCCCCATTGCCACCGCACAACATGTCGCAATTTTCCCCAAGCAGCAGCATCACTCATAGCCATTAGACAGCAGATCGTTGATCATCTTCTGGGCAGCATTTGGTCTTCTCTTCCGTCATGTCCATCCAATTGCATTTATAGCCAATCATCTCTTCAAATTCCCATTGTAGAGTTTCTGCTGTTAGTTCTTTGGTTCTCCGTCTTTATTTCCTTGCTCCATCATCAGCAGAGATGGAATTTGTGAGCCCTGAGGGACTCCGTCAAGATGGTTGACTCCCCATGGAAGTATGCGTCTTAGTTTCTCTTGAAATTGTTATTTTTTCTGTTAGTTTCCATCTTGAGCTTTTTTTTCTTTTTTTTTACTCATCACAGATGAGGCAACTTCGAGCATAGATTGACGCTATTTCGAAAGCAGATGGGTAATAGTTAACAACTGATAGTTTAATTTTTATTGTGTTTGTTTTAAAATAATTGATTAAAGTAATGTTGGGATTTGCAATTCTGCTGTTTTTGAGATGGGTTACACTAAAGTAATTGCTGCAGTTTATGGGCCAAGAGAGGTTTAATTTTGCGTGTCGGGATATACATGTTTGAGGAAATGCTTGAGAGAAGCATAGAAGTAGATATTCATGTGTATACTTCGATTATTAGTTGGCAGTCAAAGCTGGGGAATTTGAAAAGAGCATTTTCATTGTTTGATGAGCTGACTGAGAGAGGTCTTGTTGCAAATGCTCACACTTATGGGGCTTTGATTGACGGCACCTGCAAATCTGGGCAAATGGATGCAGCTGAGATGTTTATTAATGGGTACTGCAGAAGAGGAATGATAGATGAAGAATTGAATTAGTAAATTTAGGGGTTTTGCTTTTTAACTTTATTTTAATTTGAATAACTTAAGTTTTTTTTATTTTTTTACTTTTTTTAATTGCTGATGTGTCGGTGATGTGGCATCTGACGGGATATTTTCGATTGCCACGTCAGCAAATTAGGCCTGAAAATTGTAAGTGACCTCCCTGTGTAATTAAAATTAAAATTTAGGAACTAAAAAGATACAAATTAAAGAATTGATACCATTTTATAATTAAGTGTAAAGTTATGGTACCATTCGTAGTATTTACCTGTCAATTGTCTCTAATTATTAACAGACATAATTATAGAATTATTTTTTTTTGTCATAAAAAAAATATCTCACACTTGCAAATGAAAATGAGTGAAATTAGAGGGTAGTTATTTATTTATGCTTCTATTATTTTCCTGCAACCTCAGGCCTCAGCGACAACGAGTAGTGTTACCCATATAAGAAAAGAAATAAATAAACCAGAGCACTCTGTCTTGCACAACAAGTCCGAGAAAGACCCTTTCTCTATTAAATCCAAAACCAAAATCAAAATCAAATCAAAAAATTTTCGCCAAAACTCTCTGTTCATTCATCTCTCTGTGATCCAACAGTGGCTCTTCCGTCCATGGAGAAGAACGACACAGCCTCTGAACATCCCAAGCTCTCAGCTCCTGAATCAGAGATTCAGAGAACACTGTAACCCAATTTCGTCTCTATTTTTCCTTTTTTTTTAGCATTTTACTTCATGCGTCTCAAAATTTTTATGGGGTTTTTGTTGGGTTAACGGTGTGATTTTTGAAACCCAAATTAATGTTGCGTCTGTTGATTTTTTATGTTGTTTTGTGTATGATGTAGTTACCCGTATGTGACTGGGTCATCTGTTGTGGCAATAAAATACAAAGATGGTATTTTGATGGCTGCTGATACTGGAGGTTAGTTGTTTTGTTTTACACTTTTTTGGAGGATTATTTACTGTTTGGTTGCAGAAATTAGTATATGGTTTTACACTGTGCTGAGTCTGAGGTTAAAAATTTTGCTTGAGATGTTATGGCTTTTTGTAGTTGTACAATGAGAACTGAGGCTGGAATTTTCTTTTTCCTAGGTGCATTTCTTGAATTTTATAGTCATTGCTTTAGCTGTGCGGAATTATTTCTTAAAATTAGAATAGAATGCCTAGTTGTTGCGTCTGGAAACGAGAATAGCGCCTATATGCTAGATTTGTTCTATCTATTCGTTTGAGAATGGAAGATTTTTCCCAGCATAAATATCCATGAGTTTATACTTTTTACTCTTGTTTTGTAGTTCATTTTTCATTCTTGAATTATGTTGCTCCTGCTTTGTGGTGTTTTTTTTGGCAATAATGTTGGTGTTTAATTTAAAGTTTATATGAATGCCATTATATTCTATGACTATATTTGTTTTCTATTTTATATGAAATGACTTTGCCACTTGATGGGTATGAATTGAAGTCTATATTTGATGTAATTCAAACAGCTCTTGTTAATGATTTTCATAATCATTTGAATTTCTAGGCTGAACAGTGACTTATTTATTTATTTATTTATTTTTTTGCATGATGAAATTGACAGCATCATACGGATCTACACTGCGATACAAGAGTGTAGATCGAATTAAGCCTGTTGGGAAGCATTCTCTAATTGGTGCCAGTGGAGAATTAAGTGATTTTCAGGAGATTCTTCACTACCTTGATGAGCTCATGTAAGTGTAGGTTGCATTGAAATTAAAAAAAAAAAAAAAAGGCTTATGAAAGCCCATGATGTTATTTCTTATCCAAATTGTTGTTTTTTTTGGTCAATGAAGAGCTGGGGGCTTATTATTTTTACAGTCTAAAATTTCTTTCCAATAGATTGTTTAATTGATTTAGTTTAAAACTTGCAGCCTATATGACAATATGTGGGACGACGGGAACTCTTTGGGGCCCAAAGAGGTGCACAGCTATCTGACAAGGGTGATGTACAATAGGCGCAACAAGTTCAATCCGTTGTGGAACTCTCTTGTTCTTGGTGGAGTAAAAAATGGACAAAAGTATCTCGGCACGGTAGGCCTCCGTTTCATTTTTTTTGCCTTTACACTTAACAAACAAGCTGAATGTTGTTTAATTATGAGTTGATTGTGTTGTAAAACTGTATGTCTCAGGTCTCTATGATTGGAGTAAATTATGAGGACAATCACATAGCTACTGGGTTTGGAAATCACCTTGCACGCCCAATACTTCGCGATGAGTGGCGTGAAGACCTTAGTTTCGAAGATGGTGTTAAATTGCTGGAGAAATGCATGCGTGTCCTTTTGTATCGTGATAGGTCTGCTATTAACAAGCATCAGGTTTGTTCTTTTTGTGTACAGATGCACTATTGAAAATTTTCCAATTATATGCTGAAAATGGTAAATTGTTGTCGTAGTTTGCTTAATTGTTGCTTGTTTGTTGCAATGTACTTGGTCCTTTTTTCTGTGAAATAAAATTTGATGTATCTGATTTAGAGATTAGGTGGCAGAAGCTGGTGCTTTCAAATTGCTCAATGAGCATTGCTGGTTGCAATGCCTTCTTGATCCTAGATTCTAGGGACAGTTGATTGATAATCACTAGGGAGTTAAACTGCTAGTACTATTCATGCTGATTCAATTGAGTGGGATGCTTACTTCTTGTTGCATTGGATGCATCTAATTTCATGCATTAAGCATAGTGACAACGACATTGAAATCTTTGATCAAATGGTGGAAGTTGAAACCCTTGCCTTATGTGGCTTTTGGGGATTCTGTAATCTCCTTATAGCATATGATAGCATATATGATAGGTGTTCTGTCCTTATGAATGCTGTGTTGCTCAATGCACATCTCCCTCCTTACTTGTATTAGTCCCCATATCTACTGCATTTTTGCTTTATCTTGCTGCTATAATTCATTCCACTAGGTTATAGGTTCACACATTTTTTTTTTTTTTTTTTGTGGGATCCAGTCTTACATGTAAGATTTAGAAAAAAAAAACTACTCTTAAATATGCAATTTGATAGTTTTATTTTATTTATTTATTTATTTATTTGTTTGGGGGGGTGGAGAGAGAGAGAGTATTATCATGCTTGTATCATAATATTTCCTTAGGAATATCAATGTTTTTCATTACGGAACTAGGAGAAATAAAAGGAAGGATAATAGTTCATACGATCAATTAGTAATGGGTGCTTTTAAACCTTGCTTCTATTTTTGTTTTACAGCGCAGCATCTGATTCCATAGAGATCAGATGGAAACAGGAGAGGGATTACTATTGAATCCAGTCTTAAATAGCATGTGTGTGATAGAACTGTGGAAGTCTTGAGATGAGGGAAAAAGAATCTTTAAGTGTGCCGTCCAAAGGCAATCATTAATATGATACGGGTGGTTCATCTTTCTTGTCTTATAAATGGACTTTTTGTTTTTTTTTTTAGAAACTAGGTTGAGAATAAGAATGAAAATAAAAGCTTGGAATGCCTGTGATTCTGTATTCCTGAAATTTGACGTTAATCTCTCGTCTGGAATGAGCAACATTGAAATGATTCTCAAGATGTTCTTAAGACTAGGTCTGTCATGCAGCTTAATTGTGTTTTGTCTGTATGTCTGCCCTTAGTCCTGCTCTCATTCTAAGGCATGTTGATGAATCATTCATCTGTATTATTTCTGCTTTGGGTCAATTATTTCATAAGTAGGTCCTGAAATGTTCTGTTGAAGTGTGACTGTCTTTCCAAGTACACATGTTTCCCACAAGCTTGCAGAGATTCTTTGTTAGCCAAAGATCTTCTGTCTGCCTAATCGTGAAAGCTACTCATTTTATGAGTTTAAGATTATTTAAAATAGCATTATAGGATAGCCTCTTTTGGTTAAGAGCTCAGCCCATGAACTAGGCTTTTCAGAGTGGCTTTGCCTGGTCTTGTATTTGAGATTGGTGGTATCCACATGTTACGCAGTTGTGGATAGCTCATGTCTTCAATTATGTAAATCAACTTATTTTGTTTTGTTTTTCTTCTATTAGTTCTAACAGCAAATTTTGTCTGAATGATCTACTTTCTTTTGAAGTTGATACTTGACATGTTTACGGTCTTGAAAATTGCAGATAGCTAAAATTACTGAAGAAGGTGTAACAATTTTTCCTCCATATTCATTGAAGACGTTCTGGCAGTTCTCTTCATTCCAAAATCCAACTGCTGGGGCCGAAGGGTCATGGTAGACTAGCATTGTTGCTCTCTTTGGTCTATATTTCTCTAGATGCTGAGTATTTTGAGGAATCATTATGTTGTTACCACATTGCCCTAATGTGTACAGCTTTGAATACTTTAAAGGTTTTTGGCTGTTTCAACCTTCTTACATATCCTGTGGTCTTCTTGGATTATTAAGATTCTTGCAATGGTTGATGATGTTTGATCATTAGGCCTAAATCAAGATTAAATTTAAATACTGTACCCAATTTGATCTACATTATAATGCTTGGTAGGAAGACTAATTGGAATGCAGGATTATTGGTGTTGCTGCAGTAAGAAGATATGACAGTAAATGCAATATTAATTGCTTTTTTTATTGAGGGAATAAATGCAGCATTATTGCTGTTGTCCCCATGGTTTCTTTTTTTTTTCGAACAATGTCCCCATGGTTTCTTCTGAACTTCTTTTGTCTTCATGTTTTTGTTTTGAACTACTTTTGTACCCATGTTGTAAATGCCTTGAATCTGTTTGGGTAGATGTACAAGAGAAGAACCTACTTTTTCTTGATAGTGTGATTCTTTTGAACAAAATTTTGTTACAAGAGCTAACATAAGAGAAATGTACCATTGGATCTATATGTATCCACTATACTATACCAAGACACTTGTGCTATTGATTACATGCCCTATTATTCTTCTCAGGTGAACTGCTGTGATTTGTGCAGCATGAAACATCATCTAAAGCCATACCATTGGGTTAGCAGTTCAGTGGTGATTAAGAGGTTTAAGTTCAACTCATGGCCTTTAAGAAAACAACTGGGGGGAAATGGGGGCACTTGCCCCCACTTAAATATTAGATTTTGCTGCCCCATTGCCCCCTGTATGTATATATATATATATATAGTTCTAAAATTTTGGCCCCACTTAAATTATCAGGTTTTTTCTTCAATCCTTAATTTTACATAATCATGCATATATATGTGCCTCCGGTAATGCACATAACTTATCAAGGATTGACCAAGATCATCGTTATACATAATCATGGATGTATATCTTTTAATATTGACGATACATGAAAGTTTGAGAAACAGCTATACTCACTTGTGCTTATAATGTGTATAAATTTGCAGTGCATAGTTGGATTGAATCAAAGAAACATTTTGAGAACAATTGTTAAAATTCAGGATCTCCTGCATTATTCATCAAAGTAAACATCAGTACCAACTAATTTCACAGCTCAATCAGCTCAAACTTCATAGATTAGTCATAAGATTTCTGACTATACGATAACAATATAACAAAGTGATGGAAATGTAGTTGACTGTAACTAACACCTCTGTTTCAAAGATTCATCTTGAGGCAACAAAAAGATAGAAACTAATTGAACAGATTTATTAGTAGCCACATATACAAGAAAAGCATGAAAATATGAACAGCACAAACCTTGCACAGCTCATCTCCACTTCATGTCTCAGAGATATTTGCACAGGCAAGGTTTACTCTGCTGGAGAGAAGACACCGGCGCAGCCTTACCTTCTTAACCCTTGTGGGGGTTGATTTGGATGCGACGGTGCCATATCTCCTGCGTAGCAAACCTCCATGTACCATTGATATTCACAATCACCATCATGACATGAACACTTATCACTGTGTACGTACATATATATGAGCTGGATGCAAGAACATCAACTTTTTTTGCTTTTTGTATACAATGAATTCTTGTCCTGGCTAACTGGATCCTCTCATATTCATACAGGTTATAGGTTATAAATAAGCAAGAAAGCAGTCACTGGATAACTTTTGTTGCCTTCCATTATGCTTATGTTATGTGGCTGGAATTTCAAGAAAGTTCAAAGTTGTACAAAAATTAAAGACTGCTTTGTGGATTCTGATGTCACTTCTACTACTTAAGCTTTTTTGAACTCAAGTAAGCTGAATGTTAATCTATACAATTTTGAAAAATTTTTAAATAATTTTTAACCACCAACTCGCTATGCACTAGTAATTAAATAATAAATTAATTATATTCAATTAAGAAGAAAAGAATTTTAAAATATCTTAAGGTATTAAAATTTCGATAAATTTTAATTTATATGAAAGACATAATGATTTGAATATTCTGTTGAAGAGAGGTTCGGTAAAATAGATATATACGTGAGATGCAAACTATATGCATGAAAGAACACATGAAGTTTTATTGTTCCTTGAGATTGTCTTTGAGTCTTTCTTGCATAGCTTAGGTAGAAAGCGAAGAATGATTCTTCTAGGGGTTTGAGCCATTGGTGAGATACTACTTTGAAAGAATTAGAATTTTAATCTTATGTCCAAGACCTACACGTTAAGGAACAGATATATAGAATTTATTTATAATTCTATTAAATTTTTTTATGTTTTACCATTTTAATCAAATATCTTATTTACAAATTTGTGATATGCTTGTTTGACGTGAATCTTTCATGCTATCAAAGAACCATACTTAAATTCCACTTTCTATGAAGTACGTGCCAAGGTCTAGCCTCAATTTACATAATCTTTTCATGAGGTTCGACCGTCAAATATGGAAAATCTTTGATGGTTGCGTGATGTATTTGTTCAAAGGTATCAATTACAATCGGTCGAATCCAACTCATGGCTGGATCGAATGAATATACGCTCGTGGCACATGTTTAATATATATATATTTTGCCTAAATTTTGTATATATATCATATAATTTTTTTTTAGGCTAAAACGAAGAATTTTATTAAGCATCAATAATCAAAGCAGGAACAATAAAAGAAGGAGGATAATTAAGAATTTTATTAATAATTATATATATCATATAACTTATTCCATTATAATATAATATAATATATTCAATATAATTCGTGTTGTTTTTATTTGACAATCAAACCTTTATAAGTATAGTAAGAATTAAATATTGAGTCATCTTTCTATTTTTTTTTTCTCCGCAATTTATAACAGAAAAAAAAAAAAACTTAAAATAGCTGTAACTCCGGCGTGTAACTGGAGTGATGGGGCTGCTTGCCCTATTGATTTTTCTTTTTCGGTTTCGTTTTTTTTAATCAGATGTTCCATGGAGTTGGGGGACTCATGGGTCAAACCTCTCTCCATACTCTAAGGGATCTCTGCATAGGCTTCACTGACAAGTGTATGACACCGTAGTAAAAAATATATACATCTATCTTTTCTTCAGACAACTAATGGTCGTGGTTTTTATATGGTTGTCGTCTTTATAGAAAAATCTAACCACAACACTGTTTAAAAAGAAAAAAGGGTGTTTAGGATAGTTGTATATTCTGTGCACTTGGTTCGCACTAAAGAAGCAGCGGTTGTGCATTTGAATGCATCATCAATGTCTTTACAAAAGTTGAGCTACCGAGGCTGGTTAAGCCCCTCATGGGTTTCGAATTCGAGAATTGTCACTTTCTTCTTCTAATTAAAAAGGTTAAATTAGAATCCGTAATAAAATAGTTAAGTAATAATTATTTTTAAAAAGCATTTTAAAATATAAAATTTAATTTTTACTGTATCTATTTTAAAAAATAAAAACTATATTTATTGTACAGTTCATGTAAAATTAAATAGACTTCCCTCAGTAAAAAAAGTTGAGCGGGTGTATATGTTGTCTTTATCAACCTACTGTTCAGTGTTTTGTCTCTGTAAGTCAGGATGCTTTTCCACCGTATGAGGCCAAAGTTTTTGCTTATCAGTTATCATCAAATTATTGGATCAAAATCGCCATGATTTTATTAAGTGGCGTGTGGTGTTCCTGTACCGTGTGTGCACATTGTGTTTCACCAATTCTTTCAAAAAAAAAAAATGTCAGCATAATTATTCGTCTCCCCTTTTGAATTCCCTTTCAACTTTAAAGAAAGAAATGCTGCTTTGTTTTTTTTTCATCAATGCATACTGTTTTTTTTTTTAACATGGATAATCTCATTCCACAAATATTTTGAAGTTTGAAGGCCCTAATTAAAAAGCTAATATGTTTCAACTTTTGTGTATCAATACATAAGACAAAAATTTATCAGCAACTAGTCGTATACCCATATATTGCACGGACTACTTATTAATAAATTATTTATTTATATTTTAATATATTGTATTAGTAAAAAAATTAAATTATATATATATATATATATTGAAAAATAGTATAATAAATTTCTTTATCATTTTAAATTTCTAAACCATATGTAATATATAAAAGAAGTACTAATAATATTGTAGGCGGCGGGGTTCAGCACGAGTCCAAGTGTTGGCGACCACGGTACTGTGCAAGCTCAGGGCTTACTAAGAAATACGAAGATGGGCTTGAGGCCCATTATTGGAGATGGAGTCGCCACCCGGATGAAAACCGGGATACACTTACAGCAACTAGATTCCACAGAGGTACCTGAAGCCGTCTTCAGAGATCGGGTTCAGAAACTGGGTATGGGCTTGGAATGCTCAACCTTGCGGTTGGCCTCCGTTTGTGTTTTATATTCTATTACCTTTGATTATTTAATTATTTCCTTATAAATATTGATTTCACACACTTCCGGTTTTATTGTTTTACCTACTTTGCACATTAGTCTTGTTTGCTTGCTTATTACCTTGGCAATTTGAACAAATAAATGAAAAGAATGTTACAATCATTCATTCAATACAAATGGGGAAGAGATTAAGGATTACAATTCTTTGTACAATTATTACAATAATTACTCAAAGAAAACCTCTCAAGAACTAATTAATCCACTAACTACTTAGTGATTAAGAAATCACTAAAAAACCTACAACAAATAT
>CATIWK010000358.1:0-12668 GCA_949634005.1 Mallotus japonicus | reverse complement strand
AATAAACACTCTTTGTTTCTGAATCTCCTCTTTAACAACAAAATACTTTAATTCCATATGTTTGGCACCCTTCGAGTATTTGTCATTTTTAGAGAATAACACTACTGCGGAATTATCACAATAAATTTTCAACGGCTTAGTAATGGTGTCGCCAACCCCAAGTCCTGAAATAAAGTTCCGCATCCATAACGCATGAATTGTGGCTTCAAAACATGCCACAAACTCTGCCTCCATAGTGGATGAAGCAATGATAGTTTGTTTTCACTTTTCCACGATACTGTTGCCTCTGCTAATAAAAATAGGTAACCGAATGTGGATTTTCTACTATCAACGCATCCAGCAAAATCTGAATCTAAGTATCCATTCACCTCCAGTTCATTGGATCTCTTATGTGTGAGTATGTAATTCTTTGTTCCTTGAAGGTACCTCAACACTTTCTTTGCAGCTTTCCAATGATCAATTCTAGGATTACTTTGATATATGCCTAATATTCCAACCGTGAAACTAATGTTCGGTCTGGTACATGTTTTCAAGTACATCAAACTTCCAACAACAGAAGCATATGGAATTGATTCCATCTCTTTTCGTTCCACATCATTTTTTGGATATTGCATAAGACTAAATTTGTCACCTTTCTGTATGGGAACAACCCCAGGTGAACATTTGTTCATGTTAAACTTTTCAAGAACTTTTTTAATATAAGCTTTCTGAGACAATCCTAACATTTCACGTGATCTATCACGAAAAATTTCTATTCCAATCACATAGGATGCCTCTCCCATATCTTTCATTTCAAAGTTCTTGGCAAGAAATTCTTTAGTCTCATGCATTATGCCTAAATCATTAGCAACAAGCAAGATATCATCAACATACAAAACTAAAAATATAAACTTACTCCCACTGATCTTTTGGTATATACATCGATCAACAGTATTTTCTATAAAACCAAAAGATGTAATAATGGTATTAAACTTAATATACCATTGTCGGGAAGCTTGTTTAAGTCCATATATTGATTTCTTGAGTTTACACACCATTTGACTTTCACCTTCCATGGAAAAACCTTCAGGTTGATCCATGTAAACCTCGTCCTCTAAATCTCCATTCAGAAAGGTTGTTTTCACATCCATTTGATGTAGCTCTAAGTCATAATGAGCAACTAGTGCCATAATTATTCTTAATGAATCTTTCTTTGAGACTGGAGAAAATGTCTCTTTATAATCAATGCCACCTTTTTTAGTATAACCATTAGCAACAAGTCTGGCTTTATATCTTTCAATATTGCCTTTTGAGTCTCACTTTGTCTTAAAGACCCATTTACACCCGACTCTTTTACAATTTTCTGGCAATTCAACAAGATCCCAGACATTATTTTGCTTTATAGATTTCAACTCATCTTTCATAGCATCAATCAATTTATCAAATTCGGCACTGTTTATGGCTTGTGAATATGAAACTGGGTCTCCATTAATTCCAATATCAAAATATGACTCTTGCAAATATACCACATAATCATTCGGAATAGCTGATCTCCTTTCTCTTTGAGATCTTCTTACTACTATTTCTTGTGGTTCATTTCATTAGTCATATGTGAGTTAGTTGCTTGATGGGATGGTTCTTCATTCAAATGTTGTTCAGTGTTATCATTATGTCCTTCAACACTTGGAACAACATTCGACAAAGTAATGGATGAAGGAACATTTATGTGTAAAGGAACATTTACACTAATTTCCTTTATCTCCATACTTTATTGTTCATCACTCCCACTAACATCACCATTCTCAATAAATCTTACATTTCCGGTTTCAACGATTCTTGGACTGTGTTTTGGACAATAAAATATATACCTTTTAGATTTCTCTAGGTAACCAATAAAGTAACCACTAACAGTTCGAGAATCTAACTTTCTTTCATGTGGATTATAAATTCTTGCTTCCGTTGGGCAACCCCAAACATGCAGGTGTTGTAAACTAGGTTTCCTTCTTGTCCACAATTCAAAAAGAGTCTTTTGAACTGCCTTACTAGGAACCCTATTTAACAAATATACTGCGATTTTAAGTGCATACATCCACAATGATTTGGGTAAAGAGGAGTTACTCATCATACTCCTCTCTGCTACACCATTTTGTTGAGGTGTACCTGGCATAGTATATTGTGCACATAAGCCATGACTTTCAAGGAGTTTTGCAAATGGACCAGGACACTGTCCAGACTCATCATATTTTCCATAATATTCACCACCTCTATCAGATCTTATAATTTTTACCTTTTTATCTAATTGCCTCTCAACCTCCTTTATGTATGCCTCAAGGGCATTGACTGATTGGAATTTTTTATGAAGCAAATAGATATAACCATAACGTGAAAAATCATCAATAAAAGTGATAAAATATCTTTCTCCATTAATAGCTGGAGTGTCAAAAGGTCCACAAATGTCAGTGTGTATAATTTCAAGAAGCTTAATGCTTCTTATGGCCCATTTCTTAGAATGTTTGGTTTACTTCCCCTTAATGCAATCCACACAAATCCCGAGATCAGTAAAATCTAGATTTGGAAGAATTTCATTATTTACTAATCTCTGTAACCTTTCTTTGGATATATGACCCAAACATTTATGCCACAAGTAAACAGAATTTTCATTCATCATGCTACGTTTAAGTCCAATACTGCTATTCATAGTAAGCAAGGATTCAGCAAAAATATTATCAAGTTTTAGTTTGTATAAACCATCAATAAGAAAACCAGTACCAATAAATCCAAAATTCTTAAACAAACTAAAACTATTAGATCTAAATTTGCCATTAAAACCACAAACATCAAGTCTAGAAATTGAAATAAGGTTTCTACTGATTGAAGGTACATAAACAGTCTCGGATAAGTCTAATTGATAGCCACTATCCAAGATTAAACGGCAAGTTCCGATGCCTTCAATCGGTGCCTTCATGCGATTTTCCATAAAAAGAAAATCACTTATTGGGTTTGTGGTTCGGATCGTAATGAATCCCTGCATCATATTAGCCACATGAGTAGTAGCACCAGAATCAAGCTACCAAGTATTACTAGGAACTTCAATTAAGTTTGATTCGAAAATTGGAGAAGCATAATGAAAGATGCCTTCTTTTCGAACCAAGCCTTGCGTTTTAAGCAATTTTTCTGATAGTGTCCTTCTTGCTTACAAAAGTGACATCTATCAATCTTTCGTTCCTTCTCTTTTGCCTGAGAAGCATTAGCAGGCCTTTTGGTTTTCTTGAACTTGTTGGCTTTCACTTTCATTCTCTTTCCAGCTCCTTGACCTACAAGATTGACAATATGATTCCCTTGATTCTTTAATCTCATTTCCTCCTAAACAAGCCTACTAGTCAATTCATTAACATCTCACTTATCCTTTATAGTGTTATAATTAATTTGAAAAGGCCCATATTCAGGAGGAAGTGAATTCAACATAAATTGCACTAAAAAGGAATCCTCCACTGCCAATCCCAAGGACTTCAATCTTGCTGCAATATTAGTCATCTTGATGATATGATCTTGCATGCCCTTTGACCCATCATACTTCATGGTCGTTAGCTTTGCCATTAATGTACCAGCGAGAGATTTGTCAGCAGAACGAAAACGTTCTTCCACAACACTATAAAAGGATGAGATAGGAGGTGGGAATTCAATTTCTAGTCTCTTTAATATGATGTCCATATATTTTACCAATTGAGATAGAACTTCAAAATGAATTTAATGACAAAAAAAAAAATCAAAATGAATTTAATTATATTTTAAATTCAAATTCGAACTTTTTAATATTTTAATTTAATTTATTGAGTTAAAGTATTTAAAATTTAAAAAATATATGTAGTTAATTGAGAAAAATCTTTTTTTTTTTTGAAAAGAGAAAAATCATTTAATCTAATTGAATTTAAACTTCAAAAGAAACTTTTATTCAAACTCGTTCTTTTGGTAAAAAAAAAAAAAAAAACCTCGAATTGAGTTTTGAACATCAAACTTAAAGAGTGGAGTGGAACTCCAACTTACCGTGTATTTCAACTCCACTATACTCAATTACACCTGTTTTAGAGAGAACACAAATGGCGATGTTCTAGCTGTGCATCTATATCATGCTCACTAATCTCCATCGCCAGATCAATCATCATCATCAATCAGAGCATTAACTCTATCTCGCTTACCCCTTGTCCAGTTGTCCTTCAATCTCCTCGCTGCCACCATTTCCAGGGTGGTTAATTAACTTATCATGACGTTCATAGATTGTTTAATACAGTCAAAATTAATTTCATTTCTGATTTTTTTTCAGGAACGCAATTGGAGCCGCACACAATTGCCATTGCCGCTGCACAGCGCTTCGCAGTTGCAGGTTCAAGCTGGCTCGCCTTCTGCTTCTGCGTGTTGTCTCAGGTTATCTCCTCATAAATTTTGATAAGTCCCACTTGTTAATGTTGAAATGATTGTTGATTTCATGATTTGTACCATCAATGGAGATAGCAGCAAGCAAGTGTAGAAACAGTGTTTTCGTAACTGTCAGTATTGGCTCTTTAACATAAAGCTAATTCATTTGCTTAAGTTTAACATTTCTGAAGTTTTATGTCAAATTTCGTTAATAATGCTGATATTGATTGCTATCAGCTGTGTAATAATAATTCAGCATATAAAATATCTTGCTACAGAACTAGTCATAAAACAATGGCTTGTTTCTTTCTAACTGGCATTTCTCCGAGGGTCAAATTTTAGGAAAGCTAGCATAGCATGGAAGAAAGTTGTTTGAAAATGTAGGATGCTGCTGGAGTCTGTCTCCATGGATGCGAGCTTTCAAGTTTGAATCCTAGTCTATGCACATGACTGGTTAAAAAAAAAAAAAGAAAATGGTAGGATGCTGAGCTTGAAGTTGAGTTCTTGGAGATTTATTCATCAATAAGTCCGACTATATTTTATGTCTGACCAACTATAACCTGATTGCACGTTTGTGTAGAACAGAAGGTCACTTATATATTTTAAATTCTTTTATTTGTAATCCACAAGTATGCTGGTTTTTCTAGGTTCTACAGCAGCTTTTACGTTAGGATTGGAATATGCACTTTTTAACTATTATAACTGGTTGAATCACAGAGTTAGTTGTGTTGAACTTGCTTTGTGGATAAAGTGCAGACAAGTCAATGGTGAACGTGTCATTAAATTGTGGAAAAGGCAGAATATGGGTTCAAAAACTTTATGCTAATGCATCCAAATGTGCTATGTGCTCATGCACATGTTGGTGTTGATACTATTCCAGGCATTCTGTCCTACATCATTTGAACCTTGATTTTTTTTTGTCTGCATTTCTTACATCATAATGCAAGAAAACATGGGCTACCCTATCTGAATCCAGTTCTGCATAGTTGGGAGTTAGGAAGCAGAGAATTCAAGGTTGTTTTAGGCCTCTCAATATTGGAATGTGGAAAATGCCTTTCGTTGTCATATAAAATATTATGAGAAGCTGGTTCTAACATCTTCTATTTAGTTCAGAAGCTATTATTAGCCTTGATTAAGGGCTTTTGCTTTTTAAGGAGTGTAAAGCAATGTTTATTTAAGAGAAAAAACTGGTAAAGTAGCCAACCTATGAAATCAGATTGACAATTTAGAGGAGAGGTCTTGTTCTCCTCTAAATTATTAGGCATGGCGAGTACATATACCATTATAACACTCCTTATAGTTGAGTCTTATATGATAGCTTCTATTGTATTAATGTACCGGCGCATTTACTTGACATACCCAATAATTTCCTGTGGTGGCGTTATGTGTTGGCCTCAAGGTTAAACACCCTTGTGCCCTATTGGTTGCCAGTCCAAAGAACATACTTTGGAGGATGTCCCTGTGTGGAACTAGATCCACGGCCATAAGGACAGGTAGAATGGTGATACTGTTAGGTAATTTTCTTGATGACATAATTCACGTGCAATTCTCAATATTCTTTTGCATCAACAATCAATTCAACAGAAGCATCACGAAGAATATATCAGAATAATTCAGCTAAGGTTGTACTTAAGGGATTCTTAGTTGATGATAGTTTTGCATTATTAGTGTTCAGTAGATGATATTTTTGCATCATCTTAGCTCATTGAATAGCAACTTGAGAAGCATATGATCTTCTTTCCTACCTTTATGCTTCTGATGGATGAAGGCATAAAAACCCTCTGTCCTTTCAGAATCAGCTCTTCCATGACATCTGTAGTTGCTTCTTGCTTTGATCTTTATCAACATTTGCTTTAATAATGATACCCTGATTGACAGGTTCATGTTAACCAATTAAGTTTCATATCGTTCCTTCCCTGTTTAAAAGCATACCGACTTTCCCCTTGTCTGTCGGTCTTTTCCTTGTACATTTGCACATTCTCATTGTTGGTAAATAAGAGGAGAATTTGGGAAAACAGAAAGCAAATTAATTTACTTTATCAAAGTTATAGGTGTATTTGGCAAGAGGAAATAACTGTAAGCGTGATGCATGAAAGCTGATACAGGATATTACTTGACTAAAATTTTTAAAGGAAAAAAGAAAAGAAAGTTATTTTCACTGGAAAAAAGAGGTTGATGATGCTTTTTTTTTTTTTTTTGCTACATGTTGTTTTGCTATACATTAGGCTGCTAGCATTTCCAGGGAATTGGATTGGCAATATATTGTTTTGACATCAGCAGATTATTGATGATTCGCTTATTTAATCTATTAGTCTTGTTTCTTTTAACCTAATTCCATTCCTACTTATTTGGCTTAATTTTGATACTATTTGATAAGACAATTCTATATGTTCAATATGTGACTCAGCATTCCAACACCACAATTATTTTATCTCAAAGAACCTTCAGCATCAAAGCTACTTTCATTGCACAACTCTGTGGGCAAGCTGGTGTTTCTTTATTTCTTTTATATACAATTTGTAGATTTAATTATTAGAACAGCAAAGATTCTCAGAATAAGAACAAGTGGTTCTCAATGCTCCTATCCTACTGTACATATACATTGCCCACTACATGGAGACACCCATATAGATCTTTGATTTTTGAATCAAAACTCAATTAGAAATGGACAACCCACCTCTCTCCATTCTTTTTTTTCACCATTATTATCACCAAATTGGGTCCCTCCATCCCTTAAAATAGTGTTTTCTTATAATTAAATAAAAGTTAACAATAATGGCATCCCCACTTCTAATATCTTCTTCTTCTTCTAGGGAAGCTTAACATTCACTAACTTCTTGTTGGATGCTATGCTTGTAGTCCATGTCTTAAAAGTAAATGCTATGTCTTTTTAGTTAGGTGCTGTTTTCCTTTTATATGTATGATTCATATCAATCTCTTCTCAGCCTGACAATACCTTTATTACTACTACTGGTACTACTGGTAAAGCAGAGTGGGGAAAGTACAGGAGATAAGAGTTGAGAAAGTTATGCCTACCCATTTCTCTATCAACCGTTGTCCACTTGTGCTTCAATCTGTACTTAGCCCTGTCTTTGATGGACTTTTTTTTTATAACCATTATCATATGATATCATTTCAGAGATGTAGATCAAGGCAAACTTAGCTAGTAGTCCATAATGGCTCTGTATTAAATAAATATAATCTTTTGTAAAATCAATATATAAGATTTGTTGAACAGGATGACATTCAAAAGCAGTGGTCCAAGTTTGGAGGAAGGTCATGCCTGGGCGGTTGAAAGCAACAAGATAGGCCAATTGGTTGCAGGAGCATGTTCCAAACATCAGTAATTAAATCACTATGCTTCATATGTATATGTATAATGCTTATTCTAACATGGATTTGAGATTTCATTTAAACTGAACAAAAGAATCTAATCATAAGTTACTAAACATTAATTAAATACAAATTAAATTTAAAAATGAACAATAAACCAAATCATAAGTTATTAAATACAAACTAAACTTAAAAATGAACAACAAATCTAATCATAAGTACAATAAATCAGATAAGAACTAGGTGTTCGTACTTGGAATGTGTCCATTTGTGGGTTTTGAATCTTTTGATTGTTGAACTTAGAGCCTGGAGGCATCCGTATTTGTTTTCTCCAACATTTATAAGTAAAGAGAGCTTAAGTACATGGGAAAAAATAATTCTATATTAATTTTGATAATGGAACTTGACCATGATAGATTTGGACTAGTGAAAAATTCTTAAATTTTGATGGCCAAACTATGGCCAATGGAGAATTATACACATGTCGACAGAACAAATAAACATGGAATATAAACCATGATTTGACTACTGATAACATTATAGACAACTAAGCTTCTGTTTTGTATCAGTGCCAAGAGGATCATCTTGTTTCATAGTGCCATACTATAACGAGACTAATGAAAAAGTTGAAAATGATGAGTCAGGAATCCTAAGCTTAATTTGATACAAACAACTCTAGCTAATTGGTTGACATAAGCATTTTTCCTTTAAATAAGCAAGCATCCTTGATTGTGAGATCACCAGATAAAATTTTATAGTATTCTCTTCCATTATTGCTTCTCTTTATAATAAATTATCTCTTCAATTGTCCATTAAATTCCCTTACTTTTATAGCCCTTTTGTTATTTATAACAGACCAGGCAATAACACTACCCTTTACCTACTAGCTATATCATACACTTCCTCTAATCAAATTTTGCTGTAAATTTTGTGTGAGAGTACTTCAGCTGCCATGATTTTCCAGAGGGAAGACCAAGAAGTAGCAGAGATATCATATTCATCACCCGGTGATCAAGATGCTGAATCAAAACCCACCGGCATCGATATCGATCAAAGAGAGACTGGTGCAGATGATAACATGAAGGAATGGTTAAGTCTTGGCCTTACTGCACATGATCCTGTAACTACTGCTAGAGAGTGTGATCCTGATTCATCATCATCATCAAAACCTGCTACTTCTGCTGCTGCTAGTAACAATAAGGTATTTTCATGCAACTTTTGCATGAGAAAGTTTTATAGCTCACAAGCATTAGGCGGTCACCAAAATGCACACAAAAGAGAAAGAGGAGCTGCCAAGAGGTTCCAATCTCATAGAATGATGATGGCAAATACTGTAGGGTTTCCTTTCAGTCCTCTATCAGTTAGATCACTTGGTGTTCAAGCTCATTCGCTTGTACACAAACCTAGCAGAGATGGGTCTAATTCAGTAGCTCGATTTAGCGATGCAAATACAGGTTTTGGATTGGCCTGGACACCATTTATGCTTGAAGAAGCCATGGATATGGTCTGGCCAGGAAGCTTTCGTGTGGATAGAGAGCAAGCTTCAGATTTGCATAAACTTGACTTAAATCTTAGCTTGTGATCATGCCAAATTAGATTTTGTTCTCTTTTTCTTTCATTATATATTCTATTTTTCTAATGTTATTTTATATAATATGTTAAATTTGCACACTCATCATGAAATAAAAAAGATGCTAATTTTAGTGTACGCTTATGCAATTATTCCAATTAAACTTATATGAAGCGCTCGTCCTTTCAAGATATGAAAACCCAATATTAATGTTGGTGCAACCAAAGGTAAAATCATATACAGTCTTTACTTACCTCACTAAGGATTTTATAAAAGGACAACGATACATGTCACGTGACGCGACATGTACAGTGCTGTCATTGGGTGAAAAATTACCTTCTAGATCCCTACAAAATAATTAGTTAAATTCCTATATTTTATAAAAAAAAATTTAATTTCCTTTTTTGTCCTCCAATACAGAAGGGACTGTCAATTGATAGGGGGGCCATTTTGAGAAATGACCCCCGTAATTTACTGCTCCCTGTCACGAGTCACGACAGGGAGCTTTATCCTTTATAAAATTGACATCAACCCTTGAGTATTAACCACCTCATTACGTTTATAGCAATAAGGCTTTGATGGTTACAATTACCCATTACATCAAAGCTCTATGCTTATTACCAACACCCTTGACACGAGCTGTTAAAAGTTGTTCTCACTTAAACAATATTTTGAATTTAATTTGTGGTATATGTAATTGTGTTAAATAGGTGTTGAAAAACTTTTACAGCTCTTATAGTCATACTCACATTAAACTGAATTATTTATAGTTTCATGAATTTTGAATAATAATGGTTCAAATAAAAATAAAAATAAAAAATTTAAATAGTTATTAATATTGACATTATCTTTTACGTCTACAAAATGTGATTAAATTGTTGTCATTTTTCTTTTTTTAAAGTATTTTCCTTTTACTTTTAAAAATAATAATTTATATTGCGATATAAACAATGTATCGCTGGTAATAACAAATTATTCTAGTGCCTCATTCCTTCTATGTCATGTGGCTCCCTATTACATGGGAGTTAAAGTGTAATTTTTTTTTTTTTTTTTGTAGTTATTCCTGATACACTATTTATATCTCAAGTAACTACACCTGTCATCACCTCTAAAAAAATAAAAAAATTCTGTAAGAGAAATTGCCATTGCGATGGAAGTGGGCTTGTTTTACGTTGTGGCCTCAATACAATAAGGCCTTAAGTTTCCACAAAGGTAGGCCGAACATTCCACTGAAAATGGTAGTTCCTGAAAATGGACATGCATGCTGTCCAAAGCAAAGAAAACAGACCCAAATGTTTCCAATCTGGAGGAACCCTAAGTCCACATCCCACAATGATCAATGAATAGATTGTTATAAACTCGAACCATTGGCAGCAGTTGTTCAAAAAAAAAAAAAAAACCATTGGCAGCACATGTTAACAACGAGATTGAACTTATCAATGCCAGTTTCCTTGCTGTTTTTACGATGTTATTTTTGGATGTACATGTGAGAATATCTAATGGTCGGCCTCAAAAATAGTTTGTAGCCATGTGATGGATGGTTGGGTGGACATGGTGGCGGCGACTTGAGATACCTTGACCGAAGCCATCAAACATTCAGTGATGCTCAATCTCTCTATTTTTGCATTATAGGTTTTGTCCCTTGGATTCCATTTCTTATTTGTGTTTGTCAAAACTACTTCTTAAATTAATATGAATGTGAACGTACGTTGCTTAGTTGCTATGCTAGGACAGGTCTCCTTGTAGGTTTCCTTTAAAAATTATCAATTCATTTAATCATATAATAAAGTTACATTTAATTTATATACTGTAGCTTCTAATCCATCCATTCTTCAATGTATTTTTTTTTTTTTTTTTTTTTGCCACTTCCAAATTATAGGAGGGGAGAAATTGATCCTTAGTAGATCAGATGTTCGTACAGGATGTTTGACCACCAGATCAAATCTCATATATCATTCTTCATTATACTTAAAATTAGTTGGAATTAAAATTTGAATGCTTTTCTAGAGAATAATTAAATATCCAAAAATTAGTAAAATTTTATTATTTTATAGTAGGAATAAGAAAACGGTCAAACTAGGATAGTGTAATCAATATTTTTACTTATAAAATTTGTGTAGGTTTAGACTTTGAGTATCTAAAATTACTATCTATCAATATTGGGAGAGTTTTGCATCTTAACAGTATGATGAGTGATAAAGTGATGACTACTTTTGTTGTGTAAAAGTGTGTTTGTTTAAATGAATTCTATAAAATTTTATGAAATTCTTTTGTAAATTTAAGTGAGTGTGTTTGATTTAAATGAAAATTTTGTAAAATTCATTTCCAATTTTAACTTTTTAATTTTTTGAAATTACTTAACACTAAATCTATTCTTATTGATGAAATGTGTTTAGTTCAAATGAATTTAAAATTTATTTGTAAATTAATTTTATTTAAAATTTATTTGTAAATAAATTTTATTTAAAAATGAAATAAATTCCTTAATAAAATTAGACCAAATAAGGTAAGTCATAATTCATTAAACTTCCATTAAATGTTTTTTTGGTGGAAGTATATTAGAACATGATTCCATCTAGTGTTGTCTCACAGGAGGACATTACACTATTCTAGCTTTTCACCGCTGCATCTTCCAAAATGTGAAATACATAATAATTATTATTAATTTGGTTATATTCATTATTTCAATGCAGATAATAGACTCACCACTAGTAGGCACTACAAGGTCCTAACTAAATTAATATATAAAAAAAAAAAAAGACATTAAAGTGATTATCCATCTGTCAACGAGAGAGCAATCTAATTAAAACTTCTCTCCAATAGTATCGTGAGATGTAGAGTTCGAATTCTATAGTTATCGATTGATAAAATTATACAGAATTATTTTCACCTGATTTAAAAGAAAAAAACTGTTCCTATTATACAGTCTAACATTATTTAAATTATTGAATTTTCCTATTAAAAAGTGATTATATTAAATTAAATTTTTATCAGGCAAGACAAATGATGTAGAAAACAACATCATGTCAATGGTCATTTAATTTCAACCTACTAGATAATGCCAATATCGTATTAAGGATTTAAATTTCAAAGCCAAGATCTAGAAATAAACCACTCCATTGAAAAACTCTCTAAAATATTTCATATATAAATCTAAATGATGCTTAATATATAAACAGTAAGTCAATTTGTAAATATAACTACTACGCGTTGATAATTCAAATGAAAATCTTATCAAGAAAAAAATTAATTTCGGTTAATGATCAACTTGTTAATTTCTATTAGAAAAGAATTACTTGTTAATTAATTAGTATTTTGATAATCTTGATAATTAGAAGTATTTGAGATGAATTTTATATGAAAATTGGATCTT
>CATIWK010000355.1:0-15423 GCA_949634005.1 Mallotus japonicus | reverse complement strand
ACTTTATGAAGAATGTTGAACAATCTCATTATATTTTTCCAACTATCTATATATCCTGTGATATTTATTTCTAAATAAAAATAATGTATTATAACTAGAAGACATGTAATAAACATCTCTTATTTTTTCAAAATTTTATTTAACATCTCAGTTTCATTCAATTTTAAATATTTTTAGTTCATTTTCTGTATATGAAGCAATCTCTTACATTTTATTCAGTTTTACGAAGAATGCTTGATTTCTTCCCTTGAGAGTTTTCCTTTTCTTGATTTGGAGCTTGATTTCCTTTTCTTTTGCTCAAGAACGTTTCCTCTTCCCTTGAGAGTTTTCCTTCTCTTTTCCAGCAACACTGCCCTCTCTTTCTTTGCTAATGGTTGTTAACCTTTTCTCAATGGTCTCCCCCTTCTCTCTTAAACACACCCATGCTTGATGGGACACCCACTTTTCTCTTCCCATCATCATTTCTCTTCTGTCTAGGCCTCTTTTTGCCTCCAAATTCAGCCATTCACGTTCAAAAATGCAGAGAAGTAAGGTGTGGTTCCCACCTTGTAGTTGCCACAGTCACTTCTGCATTTAATGCAGAAGCAAGTGGCCGTCACAGAGGTGTCGCCTCTACGATGAGGTGATCGCCTCTGTGCAGAGGCGTCGCCTCTTTGGCCCGGCCCTGCATTGGGCTTTGACGGGCCGAGGCTAGTTAGGCTATTTCAAACGGGTTCTAAACCTGGTTTGGGCTTCTAAACTCCTAAGTCCATTCCTTTGAAAGGTTCGGACTCTTCTCTTGCACTCAAGCTTTGCGGTTCTCATTATTGGGCTTGATTAAGGGCCGGCTAAACCAAGCGTCCCCGGTTCGTCCCCTATCGCGGGCTAACCGAATCAGGTTTCTACAGTTTGCCCTTTGATTTTTCAAAAAACCATATGCATACCATGACAATTTTTTAAAAAAATCACATGCACGACACAAACAAGAGAAATTATGACAACATACCTGATTCCCGAGTTTCATTCGAGAGATGGTTTCTTCAATCCGAAACGTAAATCCTGGGTTTTCCTAGCCAAATACACTGTTCATAGACCATAGACTTCGGTGATTCAAACCCTAACAGTCATTTCTATAGTCGTGATCTTCGGGAACTCTATCAAGCCCGACTTGTCATTCACGGGGAACTCACGCTGTCATCCTTTGATTTTCTTGGCCCGAGAGGCAGTCCATCTGAAATGGGAAACTCACGCCGTCATCCTAGGGTTTTCCTGGCCCGATAGGCAGTCCCTTAATTGATACAAGAAACTCACGCTGTCATCCTCGGGTTTTCCTGACCCGAGAGGCAGTCCCTCTAGAATTTTGATACTTCGATCAAAGAAATTTCATAGCTTTTCCCTGGCTACGAGCTGATCAACTGAACCATATATGCTTTAAAAATTCAAATGCAACCATGTCATCTCGGGACCTTCGCCCCACCAACTACCCGCTTCAATAAAACGACTATGCTATCTCGGGAGCTTCGCTCAAAATAAACACTAACTTAACAACTTCAACTTCACCATGAACTTTCAGGACTCGCCCGAAGACATCTTTCGCCTTTTCCATCCACTGAGATCATCTCGATTTCATCACATTCATTGTCCGCATATCGCTTTCCTCTGCTCTCGCTTACTGACTCCTATTTTTCGAAAAAGAACACACATTATCCTTTTTTTTACTATAAAAGCAGAAAACCCTATTCCTTTTCTCTTTCTCTTTTCTCCTTTTCTTTCTTCTCTTTCTTTCCTGCGCCTTCACTTTTCAAACATGGACGATGAGAGAACGCCCGCTTTGCCTGCATGGGATCGGATTCCACCTCCCGTCAATGCTCCATAAAGTCTTGGGTTCTCAAGAGATGATATTGTTCCCCTTCTCGCAGATTTGAGGAGCCACATTTGTTCGTATGTGTCCGGAGAGGTTGGTATTCGAATCCTCTTTGTTTTTTCATTGTTTTTCCTGCAAACTAGACTGGTTTAGATCATATTCATGTTTATCTATCATCTAGGACTATAAACATGATGAATTTATTGAAAAAGTGCGGACTGGAACCATGATCGCGAAGAGCAGAACTGCTCTTCGCTCCGCAGAGGCGATCGCCTCTGCAATGAGGCTATTGCCTCAGACCATGAGGCGAATCACCTCTGTGTCATTCTTGAGGCATCACCTCTGTCTTAGGGGTGATCACCACTGTGACGAGGCGATTGCCTTATTGATGAGGCGAATCACCTCTTTGACAGGGCGATTCGTCCAGTCTCATTCGCTGTTTTACTCTTTTTCAACATAAGCAATAATACACTGTATCAATTTATACTTCCCTGATTTTTTATGCAACGCGACGTATAGTCCTTCAAGGGCGCGGGAAACTTTCAATGAAGTCGGGTCTTGTACAATGACCTGATAGATGATCAGAGGGATCGGATCTGGCGAACCGACTACTAGCCACTTCACGCACTGATGGAGAGATGGCTCGATACTACCCACACCTTTCATCTCCCATTCAGAGAGCTCACATTGGACCCTGTTTCCTTTGCTGCTATCATCGGGATTACTTACGCTGGAGACCCTGTTCCTTTCGATGCTAGCCTTCACCAGCTGTCACCCGACAAGCTCACCTACATTAAGCGTCTCCTTGGCATGGTCCCTGACATGAAGGGGATGCACACCATCAAGCATGACTCGATCCAGACCTTCTACACTCGGGACAGAGCAGCAGCGATGACTACCCCTCATGAGATCGACCAGGTGGTATGTGCATTCTTAGTCTACTTATTCGGTACCATTTTGTTTGCCGACACTGCTAGTTCGGTAGACTTAATGTTCCTGATGCCTCTGCGGGACTTGGATCGCTTATCCTCCTATGATTGGGGCAACTGTGCTCTGGCATATCTATATAGGAGAATGGATGAGCTGGTATGTTGAGCTAAGAGGTTCTATGGCTTCTGGCATACCACTCTGGTAAACTATTCTCCCTTTTTCCTTGATCCCTTGCAATAATTACTTAACAATACTGATTAACCATGCTTTCTTCGGCAGGTCTGGGCCTTGGAGCTAGAGTTACTTATAGGGGTGACCCGCTTGGGGAATGATTTCCCCATTATGGGGAGATGGGGTGCCAGCCGTGTTTTAAGGAAGCATCTTGCCCGAGTGC
Organism: Mallotus japonicus; assembly: GCA_949634005.1. NCBI lineage: Eukaryota > Viridiplantae > Streptophyta > Magnoliopsida > Malpighiales > Euphorbiaceae > Mallotus > Mallotus japonicus. Next base: position 12,256 of record CATIWK010000355.1, on the reverse strand, counting down.
ACATCCATCGGCAACATCTGAACTCTCTGACATAAGATGCGGTACCTACAACATTTATGACCGTGTTAATTATTTGGCTAACTTAACTTACTTACTTGTTGGTTCACTCTTTTTGCAGATTCGGAACGACTTGTGGGGCTGGAAGCCAGGTGGAACGCAAAGATGGTTTGCTCCAGGCCCCTAGCTCAGAGGAGAGTTCTCCTTCGTGGACTAGGCCACCGAGTTTGGTATCTTGGCGAGCGGGTCTTGAACTGGAGGCGAGGTGTTGGGGCGAGGCGAGTCCCCAAGTCTCCTCCCAGGAGTATGCTCTGGACACACGAGCTAGAGGGAGCCGAGCTTGATCAGGCCATCCCTGGAGAGCTCGATGTGGATCATACTCTTTGGATCAAGAGCTGGTATAGTGAGTTCATCCAGACTCACCTCTTGCTGACGGTGCCCCTATCTGTTGCTTCTACCTCTGAGGTAAGCGTCTGACTTCTTATTTACCCTTTTTAAGCTGCCACTCTCTGATATGACCTCTCATTTCCAAGCTGCAGCTGCACGACCTGCAATTCATGTCAGGCCTTCGGTGCTAAAGAGAGAGTCGCAGAGACGGTGTCTCAATCCCAGTGCAGAGGGTACTTCGACCGCAGTTGAGTAGGCTACCCCAGATGCGCCAGTAGTTGCTAGCAGCTTAGTCCACACTCCTGATCCTCTGGCTCATTGCTAGATTCCCCTAGGAGAGCTGTCCTGACAGTTCGTGACTCTAGATGACAACTTAGATCCGGCTTGCGTCCTCGAGGGTACCACTCATGTAAGTTCAACCTTAACCTGCGTTCTTACAATATTCTTAACATATTTATTAGTACTAACATCTTTCTTTAAACAATGTAGATTCCTTTGGCGCAAGGTCAGTACATGTATCGACTGATCAAGGCACAGAGGGACTACCTGCTGGTGGTCACTCAGCAGTGGAAGGTAATGGTTCTTCCTAAGTCTATATGTATGCATGCTTGCATGGTTTTTCGTACCTTGTATTTTGTTTTAGCAGGATCGGGATACAGCGAGTCAGGCGCAGATCGCACTTCTTGAGCATCAGATAAAGGCACTTCAGGTCAACGATGATGAGGACGATGATGCCAAGCACAGAGGCACTGGAGGTAGAGAGGATCCTAAGGGTACTGAGTCGAACGCTTGATAGATCAGGACTTGACTAGATAGATTCTGGATACTGCTAGTCAATTGTTTGAACTTTAGCACATTTTGATACCCTGATTTTTTATTTAATATGGATGTTTGCAGTCATATTTATTTGCACTTTAAGTCTGTTATTTGCATCATTTTAATACATCTAATAAGTTCAATTTCATGCTTGTGTCTGAAATCATGTGATTACTGCTGAACTTTATCTATCTTTCTGGTGAAGAGGTGAATCGCCCCAGTAGTGAGGCGTCGCCTCTTCATTCTCTGCCTTAGAGGCGATCGCCTCTTGGTGATGAGGTGTTGACTCTTCAATGAGGCGATCGTCTCATCACCTAGTCGGCTACACCTCTTTAAATCCTTAAATTTCCATCTGCAGCCCCATTCTCGAACACTCTCTTCCTAAACCTCTATTTTCTCTCTCCTAAACATCACTAAGAGCTCAAATTATGGCCGAAAGAAGCCTGAAACGACTACAATCGATCCTGAAGAGTTTAGATGGCGAATCATGGGCCAAACTAGAGCCATTTCATTTATCAGTCTCTAGATCACTACATGCTAAGAGAATCAATTTCCCCTTCCTCCATGCTATGGTTCAATTCTGAGATCCTGAAAAACACGTTTTTCAGTTTAGTACTGTAACACTATACCCCCTGCCGGAAGAATTCAAAGCTATATCAGGTTGTAGCATGGATTCCACTTCTCAACTTGTAACTCCTAACCTTGGAATTCTAGATCCACACTCTATTCAGTATCAGATGGCTCAAGCGCTCAATCTTTTACCTCAATCCTCAACTCACTGCATTCTCGGTTCTGAGATTGAGTTAGAATTCTTCATTGAGATCATCTCAAATATGGATAGAACAGTAACTTGTTGGCCTCGGATGATGGCCCTCTGTCTATATACTCAATTTCTGCTCGTTTCACTCTCCGAAAACTGTGATTCTAAAATTCTACACATCTTGGGCCAAGTGGAAGCAGGACTCAACCCGTTCCCTCTTATTCTAGCAGAAACCATCATCAGATTGGATAACTTCGCCTCGACTAAGTGATTCACTGGGAGCCCGCTATTACTAGAGGTTAGTCTTCTCCTCCTGCTTGTTCATTCTGTCATTCTGTCATTTTCAAGTATTTCATTAATCATTATTGCAGATGTGGCTTCATGAGAAACTAGGATTGCTAGATCCTCCTCCGGTCATTACGCGCTATAAAGCTAAGCATTGCAGAACCAGAAGATTGCATCCTATACCAGAAGATGTCCGAGGCTGGCTTTCAACATTCCCTGATACTCTGATCCGATGGATGTGTCCATGGTGGAGATTGCAACATGTAACTCTTCACTCCTACACTTATTGTGTTCCTGTCGCTGGCCTCCATTTCGCCACATTCTACAATCCTACACGCCTCTGTCGACAGTACGGGCAAAAGCAATTAATTCCAGAGCTCGTGCATGAATTCGAACCAAGACCTCTTTCTCAGAACTTCCTGGACAACTTGACTGCTACTTGGCCTCGAAGAGCTATTCAAAGGAACATAGACTACAATGGAGATCCATCCACCGATGATCAGTACAAAGTGTGGATTCAGTTGCAACAGACAGAAAAAGATGAATTTGTTAGAAGCAAAAGAACAAGAGAGTTACAAGCATCGAGTGCTCAGAACGGTTATCAAAATAAAAGGAAATAAAATTAGGTTATGAATTGAGTTATCATTTCCTTTTTGCTAAATGATGTTTCCTTTTGTAGTTAAACGGTTTAAAATAGACACTTAATGCAATGTTTAACAGTAATTAGAACAATCTGCTTCATTTAACTTAAGCACAACATGCATATACATTTTTCTTCTGACACATCTCATGTCATTAGTTGGCTTGCCCTTGTAAGTTTTCCAACTAACCGTTTTTCACTCTCTCTCTCTCTCCTTTTACACGTCCTTAACTTCTGCCTGGACCGCCTCTTTCAAGGTTTTCAATCCAGCAGGACTTTTTACTTTTTCATTTTTTCTAGTCTCTAACTTTTGCCTAGACAGCCTCATTTGCAAGGTTTTCTCTCTAACAAGACTCTTACAGGAAGTACTTCTTCAACTTGGCAAGGTTAATAGGCTCTCTGAATTCATTCCCTTCCAAATCAAATATGATAGCAGCGCCTTTGGAGAATAACTTCTTTACCAGATACAGACCTTCCCAATTAGGCTTGAACTTCCCCCGCGGGTCGGTCATGATCGGTTTTGTGAATTTCAACACTAAATCTCCTTCTTTCATCTTCCCCAGCTTGATTTTCTTATTATAGGCTCGAGCTATCCTTTTCTGGTACAGTTGCGAATGATACATGGCCTTCATTCTTTTCTCATCTAACAGTGCAAGCTGTGCTAAGTGGCTCTCCACCCACTGATATTTGAGAATATTAGACTCCAAAAGGACTCTTAATGATCAAATCTCCACCTCCATTGGCAACACAGCTTTTCACCCGTACACTAGGGAATATGGAGTGACTCTCATCGATGTCCTAACAATAGTCCTGTATCCCCACAGTGCAAACTGCAAATAATCTGCCCAGTCCTTGTAACTCTCTAGCATCTTAGCAAGGATCCTTTTCACATTCTTATTCACAGCCTCTATTGCCCCATTCGCTTGTGGTCTGTAGGGAGACGATCTATGATGCTCGATCTTGTACTCCTGTAGCAAAGCGGTTATTTCTGCTCGAAATTGAATGCCATTGTCAGTGACGACATGATGAGGCAATCCATATTGGCAAATTATATTCTTTTCAATAAACCTTGCCATTTTCTTTGAACCGACAGTAACATACGACTCCGCTTCAACCCATTTGGAGAAATAATCGATGGCTACTATGATGTATCGATGCCCGTTTGACGCCTTCAGTCTTACTTCCCCGATGATGTTGATTCCCCAAACTGCAAACGGCCACGGAGAAGTCATTCCTTGTAGTTCCATAGACGGAAAGTGGCTGACATCGCCATAAGCTTGATAGTTATGACATCTCTTCACAAACTTGACACAGTCCGTCTCTATAGTCAGCCAGCAGTATCCTTGACAAGCTACTTTCTTTGCCAAGACAGTCCCATTCATGTGTGGCCCATATACCCCTTCGTGCACTGCCTCTATGAGTTTCTGAGCTTCACTTTTATCAACGCATCTCAAATGGACCCCAGTCGGCATTCTCTTGTACAGTATCCCGTCATAACTAATGAACTGTCGTGACAACATTCTCAGCGACATCCTTTCTTTCTTTTTCGCATCCTCAGGGAACTGTCCTGTTTCTAAATATCGTTGCAAATTATAGAACCACGGCCTCTCGGCAGCATCTAACGGCATTACTCTTATCTCTTTATAATAAGGATATCGAGATTTTACTAGAACTATAGGCTTAACTTCGGTCCGTTTTTCACTTTCCCAGATAGAAGCCAGAGTAGCTAGGGCATCTGCTATCTAATTCTCTTCTCTTGGGAGATGAACAAATTTGCACTGAGTAAAAGACAACAAAACAGTAGCCCAATAATCCTAATACGGATGCAGTCTGTCTTCTTTTACTTCCCACTCTTTAGAAGCTTGCTTCACAACCAGTATGGAATCTCCGTATATGACAACGTCTTCTACCCTCATACTGCGCAACGCCTCCATACCGAAAATACAAGCCTCATACTCAGCTTGATTATTTATTACGTCGAATTCAAGCCTCTTCATCATGGGGATCATTTCTCCTTCTAGAGTGACTAGGATTACACCAATACCCGCTCCCCGGTTGTTAACTGCTCCATCGAAGTGCATTTTCCACCCTTGAACTTCTATTGCTACTAAATGCTTGTCAGGAAACTCTAATTCCCACTCTTTTTCATCGATTATCAGGTTCTGGGCTAGAAAATCAGCTACTGCTCTGCCCGTCACTATCTTCTTCGCTACGTAGTCTATGTCAAACTCAGTTAGTAGAACCAACCATCTAGCTAGTTTTCCCATAAGCGAAGGTGTCTGTTGAAGATATCTCAGGGGGTCATGTTTAGAAACTGCTTGTATTCTGTAAGATTGAAAGTAGTGGTGAAGCTTCTTCGTTACCCAAATCACAGCTAAACACATCTTCTCTACCAAACTGTAGTTAGCCTCATATTGCAGCAGCTTTTTACTCAAGTAATACACTGCGTTTTCAACCTTCCCCTCACTTTTCTATGCTAATATAGCCCCTATCGCATACTTCTCAATTGCTAAATAAAGAATCAGAGGTTTACCCGGTTTTATGGCTGCAGAATCGACGGGTTCATCAAATAGTTCTTAATAGCCTCAAAAGCCTGTTGACACCTGTCATCCCAGATTACTAGTTGATTCTTCCTTATAAGTTTGAAGATCGGCTCGCAAATTGCAGTCAACTTGGCTATGAACCTGGTGATGTATTGCAGTCGCCCGATAAATCCCCTGACTTCCTTCTCTGTCTTAGGCGCAGGCATTTTGCAGATCACTTTGACTTTTTCTGGATCAATTTCTATTCCTTTTTGGCTAACGATATGCCCCAGCAATTTCCCAGATGTTACCCCAAAGATACACTTCTTTGGGTTTAATCTGAGATTGTATTTCTCAGCCCTTGCTAGAAACTTGTCCAGAGCTTCAAAATGACCTTCTTTGGTTGTAGACTTTACCATCATATCATCAACATACACTTCTATCTCCTTATGGATCATATCGTGCAACAAGGTAGTGGCCATCCTCTGATAGGTAGCCCTGCATTCTTCCACCCAAATGGCATGACTGTATAACAGTAGATGCCCCACTCAGTGGTGAATGATGTCTTCAGCTTATCGATCACCGCCATCATGATCTGGTTGTACCCTAACAAAACCATCCATAAAGGAGTACATCGCACTAGAAGCCGTACTATCGACAAGGGTGTCGATGTGTGGCAGTGGAAAGTCATCTTTTGGACAGACTTTGTTCAAATCTCTATAGTCCACGCACATTCTGACCCTTCCGTCTTTCTTGGGAACTGGAACTATGTTTGCCAACTAATGGGTGTCCTCTACTACTTTTAAGAACTTCGCCTTCAACTGCTTCTCGACTTCTTCTTTGACCAGAAGAGCCTATTCAGGTCTTAACCTTCTTTTCTTTTGCTTTATCAGTGATATGTGAGGATATGTAGTGATTCTGTGCTCTGCTATCTCCCTGTCGATGCCCGGTATATTCTCATAACCCCAAGAAAATACTTCCTGTCTTCTTTTTAATGTTTCTTTCATTTTTTCCTTCTCACCATGAGTTAAATCAGAAGCAAGCAATATATTTTTGGGATTATCATTTGTGCCTAGATTAAATGATTCAGTTTGTGTGGAATTAATGTCAAACATATGCATGAAATGATCATTACAAACAGAATAACCATTAGGAAGCACATCACACAAATAAGCAAAGTTAGACTTCATTGCATTCATTTTTTAAAAGAACAGGTCATCAGTTTCAAATAAAGAACCAAGAGAAACATCGAAATCATCATAAAAAAGATCCACGATGGAATTTAGAATATAGGTCTCGAGATCCAACTCCTTGTCCAAACTATTGATGTCTTTTGCTTCTGGAGCAGTAACATCCTCCTCAGGCTCTTCTTCGGCCACTATCAGTTCTTCCACAGGGACATCTGTAGTGTCAGCCCTCTTCATCCTATTCACATACTCGGCAAAGATTTCAAACCCCAGAATCACCTCTCTGGCCATCAAAATAGGTTCAGGAGCCCCGTTGTAAGGATAACCGGTGCCCTCCTTCATAAAAGTCTCTCGCAGGGCTTTTCTTTCATATTCAGCTTCCTCTTTCTCAAGTTGATCCCAAATATCAAGTTCCTTCTTAGGACTATCACCCCCATCATACCCTATTCCGTGTTGCAAAATCAGTGTTTCATGCTCCACATGCCTAGGCGTACCCTGCTGATTCTTCCCTAATCCCAAACCAAGAAAGAAGTCCATGTTTTGCATCATTCCCATAACCTTTTCACGTATCTCAGCCTTATTATAAATCACACACAGTTTAAAGCTGGGGCTTATAGGAATCTCTTTGGGTGCCAACTTCAGTGCAACTACAGCAGCCTTAGTTTCTGCTAATATGGTGACAACTTTATCCTCATGTGGAAATTTGACTTTTTGGTGAACGGTGGATGGCACACCGCCTAGAGGATGAAACCAGGGCCTTCCCAGCAGAATAGCAAAGGTTACGGGGATGTTAATCACATACAAATCAACCCAAGCCTCAATGGGTCCCGTCTTGACCAATGCTCTAAATGTCCCTTCCACATACCTTCTTGTATCGTCATAAGCCTTGATAACTACTTCAAAAGGCTTCAGATCGGCTATAGTCAATCCCAACTTTGGTAGAATTTTCAGTGGGCATACATTGATGGCAGAATTGTTATCCACCATTACACAGTAGGTCATTTTCCCCTTCACCTCAGTTTTAATGAACAAAGCCTTGTGGTGATCCCTTCCTTCCAAAAGTAGATCGTCATCAGAAAACACGATGGTTCCTTGGGGAGTTTCCATTAGTGAGCCAACCATCTATTCAGATGTGCACCCCATAGAGATCTTCCTTTGATCTAGAGCCAAGACTAATGCTTCCCTGTGGTCCCTGGAATACATAAGTAGCTCCCAGACACTAGCAATTTTTTCTTCTTTCTTCGCCTTTCCTCTTGAACTCTCCGCCTCTTCTTGTTCTGGTTTAACAGGTTCAATTTCTTCTTTCTTCTCTTCAACTTTCCCAACCGGTTGACTCACCTTACTCTCTTTATCTTCCCATAGATCAACCTACCCCTCATTCTCATCATCAGAGCTCTAAATGTCCAAGACAAGTACTGGAATTTCTACAGGTTACTCTTTCTAGCTTAGGTCTTTTGGTTCGGATTTTGGTGTTTCGGGAGTGGCATCAACAAAGGAGTTAAACACTCGTTCCTCAGTCAAACTGGTACCGATCATGAGGATGGCTGCATTTGAAGGTGGGGTGGCTCGGTAGTTTGGTAAGGGGTTGTTTTGTGTGTTCAGCTTTCGGCTTTCAGGGTCAGTAATTTTTCCTGCATCAATCAGGTCTTGAATTTCATGCATCAATCGGGCATAATTATCAGTTTCATGCCCGATGGTCTGGTGGAATTTGCAGAAGAGTTTTGGGTTGGCATTTAGTGCAAGTTGTTGTGAGGGTAAGGGCTGCAACAGGTTCTTCTCAATCAGCTTTTCAAGAACCTTAGAGAGAGGTCACCCCAAATTTGAGAACCTTCGGGGCTACCTGACAGCATTAATTTGCACACTGCTGCTTAGTTGTGTCCTAATAGCATCAATTTATACGTTGCTGCTTGAACCGACTCCTTCCTTATTCTCAGATCTTCCTCCGAAGAATCTCTTCTCTTGGGCCAAGTCTGACTCTTTTTGGACCCAAACCGGTACAACTCCTCAAAGTTGTGAATCCCGAGGTCTTTCAGCTTTCTAGATAGTGTCGGGACGTAACCCTTCATGGCTAGCATCAATTGATCTGACTCAGCGAGTCGATGTCTCATCTAGGCCAACTTCCCTCTCCAACACATGAGATAGTCAACAAAAGACTCATTGAACTTCTACTTTGTATTTTACAGATCCCTCAAGGATACCTCTAACTGAACATTGAGGCCATACTATTTTACAAACGCAGCACACAGTTCCTTCCAGTCAGACTAGACATAAGACTCCAAAGCATAATACTAACGGATTGGTGCACCTTCTAATGACATAGGAAGCTGTTTGACTATTTGAGCTTTGGTCAATCCAGTAGCTTTCATGTATGTCGCATATTGCTTGAGGTGCAAATGCGGGTCCTCGGTCCCAGAGTACTTCTTCATGTCAGGGAACTTCAATTTTCGAGGTAAGGGATCATCATCTTCATCCAGGTTCAACTCGGAGTAGTCCATCGGTGCATTCATGCCCTTCTCTCTCATCATCATTTGCATCTGGGTTACAGCTTTAGTCAGGTCCTTAGCCCAATCAAATTGTTCCATATTTTCTATCTGTTTCACATTTTTTTGACTTATCAGATCAGCAAGCACTGTCACATCATCCTCTTCTCTCTCTCTTATCGGGATTTCAGTATCCAAATCAATCAGGGCGGATGGTTGCATTGGTTGATTCTTTTAGATCAACTTGGTTATTTCCCTCATCATTTCCTTTATCATGGATCAGGTCTCAGCCATCATCTCTTCTTTCAACTGTGCTCTAAAAGCTTCAGGGTCAAAACTGCCTGCCATTTCTATTTTTGAGTTTCTAACTAGTCGACCGGAATCAGAGCGGACCCACCCCAACGAGCTTGAAGGATCTATAACTGCAAAACCACGGATTAGAATTATGCATGACATGTATGCATGATATACAGGTCTGTCTCATTACTGAAAACAAAAAAGGAAACAAATATATCTAATTTACATATAGCAGAGAGCAAAGTACAAAACTTTAAAAATGAATGATCTCCCCCCCTTATTCCTCCCACACACGTATTCACTGGTGAGTTTCTTGTCCTAGGATTGTTGGTCTGAGTTTTAATTATTAATAGGGGATAATAAAACTGACATATGCAAGGGACTCTCAACATGGTTCAAACAAGTGATGGATTCCCTAAATAAGCCTCAAGTCCACCTTAAATGGGCCAAAGGTGACATCAAGACCCACTTCGTCAAGATCCATCTACAATGGGCCAAAAATGGGCATGAGAGGCCCATTTTGGCAATGTCCACTAAAATGGGCTAAGGGTAGGCATGAAAGGCCCATCTTGACAAGGTTCATTTGTAAATGGGCTTAAGTTTTATTTCGAGAATTCATCAAAGGGCATAAAACGCATGCATTCGGGAATATTCCTAAGGAAAATTGCTAAGTCACTACATGAGCTTGAGTCTCGAGTAGTAGGCTTCGGCTCCCACAACTATATACATCCATATACGTCTCCCCACTCAAGGGTCCAAGCAACGCGGATTGTACGTGTCATGAGTGGTAATAGGCGATATCCCACCACTAGGTCTGAGTGAAACACAGGTAGCAAAGTATGGACTATTACCGGCTTAATAGGGACTGAAGTGCTCATTGTGTGCAAAACGTATAGTGAATGCAACAAGAATACAAAAGAAATCAAGGAATAATCAAAGATGGTAAATCATTAATATTAGAATCAGTTTCTCTATCCCCAATGGAGTTACCACTATAGGCGTGCGCCCAAGTGTTGGCAACCACGGCACTGTGAGGGCTCAAGGCCCACTAGGAAATACGAGTTAGGTCTAGAGCCTAATCAGAGATGGAGTCACCACCTGGATAAAAGCTGGGATACACTTGTACAGCACCTGGATTCCATGGAGGTTCCCAGAAGCCGTCATCAGAGAACGGCTTCGGAAATTGGGTATGGCCTTTTGAATGTCCACCCGACCTTGTGGTCGGTCTCCGTTTATGTTTTATGATTTATTACCCTTAATTATTCAATGATTTCCTTATTACCATGCAAATATTGATTTCCTTCAAATCAATTGCCAAGTTTTACACTTAAGTTCAAGTTTGCACATTAATCCCATTTCATGCAATTAGTCCCGATATTCAACAAAAATCATAATTTACAACCATACATTCTAAATAAATGAGGAGGAGGATTAAGGATTAAAACACTTTACTTCGAATAGAAAGAAATAAACAGAAAATATGCTAAAAATAAACCGCGATATACAGATAATATACAAAAAATAAACCAAAAATATACGGAAAGTAAACTGTCACAAAACCTCTCAAGAACTAATTAAGAGGAATCGACTCCCCTTAATTAGAGAATCACTCTGAGTTTCTGCAATAAATAAAAAGTAATCTCCTAAAGCATAAAAAAAACAGTTCTAAAAGATCATTAAATGCATTAGTGAATCACATTAAATACAATTAAATGAGAAAAAAATAAACACGTAAACAGTAACACTAAACAGATATTAAAAAAAAATCATTAATGGCAAATCAAGAATGTTCAAGGCCTAAACCTTCACAAACATTATGCAAAAAGTACGAAAAAGAACTCAGAATAGGACTGTTCATCGCCCTGTTGGAGTGGCGATCGCCTCTGTCATGAGGCGATCGCCTCATGGTTATGAGGCGATGCCTCTTGAACAGGCACAGGGACTCTCAAAATAGCAAAAACTTCAGTTACAAGCAAGCATGAATCAAGGTATACAACTGACACTTACAACTAAGCTCAAAACTTCAATGAAATACTCTTAATACATGGTATGACACACTAGTTGAGCAACAAATGTAAAATATATTGAATAAAATAAGACAAATCACATTCTATGTAAGCATGCAACACTACTAATGAGAGTATAAAGATTATTACTGAAATGTGAGCTTTTTCAAAGTGATTAGCCCTCGGAGATGAGCTTCAAGTGTTGAACTTTGCCTCGATGCAAGATTTCCCCTTTCTCTTTCAAGAAAAATGACACTTTGGAGCTTGATTTCCTTTTCTTTTACTCAAGAACATTTCCTCTTCCCTTGAGAGTTTTCCTTCTCTCTTCCAGCCACACTTCCCTCTCTTTCTTTGCTAATGGTTGCTAACCTCTTCTCAATGGCCTCCCCCTTCTCTCTTAACCACACCCATACTTGATGGGACACTCACTTTTCTCTTCCCATCATCATTTCTCTTCTCCCTGGGCCTCTTTTTGCCTCCAAATTTAGCCATTCACGTCCAAAAATACAGAGAGGTAAGGTGTGGTTCCCACCCGATAGCTGCCACAGTCACTTCTGCATTCAATGCAAAAGCAAGTGGCCTTCACAGAGGCGTTGCCTCTACGATGAGGCGATCGCCTCTGTGTTGGGTTTCATGATAGAAGACGCAGTAAAAAATAAAAATTTTTATCACGTTCCCTAACCCAGATCCATGCAATTCGATTAATTGATTAGTTAGGGTTTTCAAAATCCTTACCATAATCAAATGTAGAGGCTAGATTGCTGGAAGGACGAGAGGAGGTTCACACCGGTGACACCCTACCTCGAGCTTTTTGCTTTCTTGGAATGGATTTGAGACGTCTCCAACAGGATTCGTCCTCTACTGGTATCCACACGAACA